>CAVNZG010001306.1:0-30699 GCA_963693315.1 Diogma glabrata
TTCTATTGATCTTAAAATTGTTCTTTTAAAAGAAAAAATACAAGTTTTAACTAAAAATCACCAAATAATTGAATTTGTGCAAAATTGTTAATTTCGTTAATTTTGTTTTTGGTTATTTCAATAAGTGGTTAAAAAAAAACTGTAAAAGCAGCAAAATATTCATTTAATAGAAACAATTTTAAAATTTTTATACTATAAAGGTGTTTTATGCATACGTTTCATAAAAAAAAAATATATATACTAACTAAATACATTGTTATTTATATTTGAAATAAATAATTGTGAAAGATTTTGTAGGATTATGTCATACCTGATCAACACAACGAATCTTCTTGACGATACTACTTCACCAACTGCTAATTCAAGCAAGTTAAATTCTTCTAACTCGATCTGTGCAGAATGCGATAAAGAAGTTTTTGATGACGACAAAGCCTTATATTGTGAAGGTCTCTGTTGTCGATGGTTCCATTGTGCATGTATAGATTACACTGATGATGACTGTGATCATTTTACGGCACTTGAAGAAAAAGCTATATGGATGTGTCCTATAGACAGAATCAATTTTGCGAAGTATAAAAAGTCATTAGGTGTTTTACCAAATGATTTAAATAAAACCACCAACAAAACTGCCGATTGCGAGCTAATTGTTAATCTGACAAACACCCAACAACAGTCTATAAGTAAACTTGACTCGATCCTGGCATCAATTAGTAATATTGAAACCGAAATGGCAACTCAAAAACTTGATCGTGTACCGTATTGTGTACCAAGTAATAATGCAGCTATTTCGTATGCTAATGTTACTAAAAATTTTGTGAAAGTTGACGTTAGTAATGAATTTAATAAAGCAGTAATAATACGTCCAAAGATTATCCAGTCACATGATGACACCAGAAATGCAGTTAAAAGTGCCATTAATATTTGTAAACTGAAAACTCCTATTTTAAGGTTAAAAAACATTAAAGATGGAGGTATATTACTAAAAACAACTGATGAAGACTCAACCAAACGTCTCCTTGAAGAAGCTGATAAGCAGCTAAGCAAAACATATAATATATCCGAAACAAAAGCACGCAATCCAAGAATAAGAATTTCTAACTTAGAGAAAAACTATTCAAAAGATGAACTAAAAGACAATTTGGTGTCTCTTAATCAGTTTATAGATAACGCTGATGATTTCAATATTGTCTATAGTAGAACATTCAAGTATGGAAATAAAACAAGTTGGACATTAACGCTGGAAGTAACTGGTACTCTCTTTCAAAAAATGGTAGACAGGTATGTGAACATTGATTATAACTCTCATTTCGTAAAAGAAGACATTTATATTAAAAGATGTAGAGTATGTTTAAAATATGATCATATCTCTACTTCTGAAGTTTGTAGTAAAAAGTTAACGTGCGCTAAATGTTCGTTAGAACATAGCAGAAATCAATGTACAAGTGACTTGGTTAAATGCTTGAATTGTATGTCGGCTCCTAACGGTGTTGACTTTTATCACCAATCCAATATGATGGACTGTCCCATATTTGCAAGTAAAGTAAAAAAATACAAAGAAGGTATTAATTACACATCTAAAACAATTGATGAGTAATACCCAAAATATAAATGTATTAACTAATTCTAATAACAGTCCAACGAGGAACTTGAAAATTGTTTATGCTAATGTTAGAAGTATAAGAAACAAATTAGCTGAAATTGAATTAATGATTCAAAAATTTTCGAATATTGATATTATTGTGTTAGTTGAAACATGGCTATATTCAACTGAAATCAATTTTTTTAATATTCCTGGATTTAATGCTGTATTTAAATGTCGGGATTCGCCTAACAGAGGTGGCGGTACGGCCATATTTGTCAATGAAAATATAAAATTTATAACTAACAATATTGATGAAAACTTTGAGAAAAATTATAACGCAATCTCAATTACCATCCAGAATATGAGCCCTAAGCTAACTATTGCTACCTATTATAAGGCGCCGGACCAAAACAACGCTATCTTTCTTGAATTATACGAACATTTTTTAGTCAACAACACAAATGTTTTTGTGATATCGGATACAAACATCAACCTTCTGGATGAGAATGATAGTGTTACTAACTACAAAGAATTATTAGAGACTTGTAACATGACGATTTTAAATAAACTAAATATAAATAACGCTACAAGAGTAACAACTTCCAGCAAAAGTATTATTGATCATCTTATATCAAATAGTAATTTTGATTCCTGTAATATATCTATGCATGATTGGACTAATCTTGATCATAAAGTAATAATAACAGATTGTTCTTTTGTCAATTACTCTAAAGATAACATGACAAAAAGAACCATCAGTTTAATTGACAAACAGAAATTCAGATTACTAGTCCAAGAAGAAGTTAATGATATTCAAAAAGAATTAGATTTTGACAAATTGATAGAAATTATTGCAACTGCCAAGAGTAATTCCACATATACTAAAACTTTAAGAACTAGAAATAACAATTGGATTACGTCCGAACTATTAAATAAAATACATATTAGAAATATTCACTATAAAAAACTTAAAATTCAGCCTCATAATAATACTTTAAAAGAGAAATACAACCAACTTAAAAAGGAAATTGCTCATGAAATAAAAAAATTAAAAACTGAATTAGTTGAAAAAAAGATGGAAAAGGCTAGCAATGATCCAAGGAAAATCTGGAAAGTAATCAACGAAACTCTTAAAAATAGGGTTATTTCAACAGCACCTGAAACCATAACTAATTTAACTGTTGACAACGTACGTATTAACAATCCCAAAGATATCTGTGAAGTATTAAATCATCACTTTGTTAAAGCAGGACCCGAATTGGCTTCAAATTTAAAAGATCAGGTAAAAAATAAAATTATTTGTCCTGTTAATAATGTAAGCAATCAGTCTTCAATATTCTTAAAGCCTACGAATGCTATTGAAATTTCAAGTATCATTAAAAGTCTAAAATCAAATTTTTGCACAACAGGATCCAAGAATTTATTAACAAAACCGGCGGATTTGATAAAAACCAATATGGCTTCCTAAAGCATAGTAATACTGCCTGTATAACACATGACGCAATGGAGTATATTAATGGGGAATTGGATCGTGATAATTACGTAGCAGCTATCTTTGTCGACCTAAAAAAAGCTTTTGATACGGTTGACTTTGAACAGTTGCTTATTTTTCTAAATCAATTAGGAATCAGAGGCGTTGCCAATAAGTTAATTAGTAATTTTATCAAGGGCAGAAAATGTTATACAAAAGCAAACGGTTACACTAGTGTTTTACTGGATATTGAAATGGGTATACCGCAAGGATCTGTGCTAGGTCCTCTCCTTTACTTACTTTATATACATAATATCAAAGAAGCAAAATTAAAAGCTAATTATTTCATATATGCAGATGACACACTACTTATTTATTCTCATAAAAGTAAAACTGAAATGGAAACATTGATAAATAATGACCTTAAGCGATTTCATAACTGGCTCTTATGGAACAAATTAACTATAAACACATCTAAAACCAACTATATGATCTTTAAACAAAAAAATAAAATAAGTATTAATCCAGTAATTACAATCGATGGACAAACTCTACACACATCGAAACTGACGAAATATCTGGGTCTTCTAATTGATGAAAAACTTAATTGGAAACAACATGCTAACGCAATACGTAAAAAGATGGCACCATTAATCGGAATTATGAGGAAACGTGATTTCTTTAATGTTAAAACAAAATACCAGATTTATAACTCATACATTCTGCCACTTATTAGCTATCACAATATCACGAGTTGGTCGCAATGCAGTAACGAGGTCTTAAATGAAGTCCAAAGGCTAATGAATAAAGCAATAAAAGCTATATTTAATCTACCTGTACTAACACCAAGTAGAGTTTTGTACGAAAATTATAATTTCTTAAACCTTCGGCAGCTTATATTAATGGAAAAAGTGAAACTTATTTTTAATTTAAAAAAAGGACTTATAAAATCCAATATACAACTAAGGTCAAATGTCCAAGTTCACAGTTACAACACAAGGATTGCTAATCAATTGAGACTTTCGCAACCGAGAACGGATAGAAAACTACGAAGCCTAAAATACACAGCCATTAAATACTACAATGAACTACCACCATTTATAAAAGAATCTAATTGTATTCACACGCTGAAAAAGAGATTTAAAAAGTATGTTAGGAACCAATATCTGATGTCAACTGAAAACTAATACTAAAAATATTGAGTCAACAAATATAATAATTAATAACACTTTTAAGTCTTAACTTCCATCCATATTGTCTTGTTTTTAATCTGTTTTGTTTTTAAATCGAACCATTATTTTGTATTTAATCATAATTTTAACATAAATTAAATCAATATTACATATCTAATTTTGTTTTTGTTATTGTTTTTTTTTTTCTTTTTTGTTAATGTTATTATTAAATTATTCTTCTTTAAATTAATATTAAACAAAAATCAATTCCTTCTTCTCTAATACCAGCCATAGCTGCCTGAGAAGTAGTACACGGATTAATTTATTATTATTTTGTATGTTTGAAAATAATTTAGAAATGTAAAATGTAATTAAATAATAAAATAAATAAATAAAAATAAATGAAAAAATTTTAATTTTTTTGGCCACAATTGGCATTTTTCGTTAAATTTGGAAAATGGTGCCATTTTTTTTTATGAGGGTGTCCCAGAAAAATTAAAATTGTTTTTTTTTAACGCATACCCTTTAATTTTTTTTCTTTTATGTCAAAACAACTGTAAAAAAAATTTCATGCAATTTAAATAACAGTAACCCGTGCCGACTTGGACCTAAACATCTCAATACTTGATTGTGTACTTTAGCGCGCATACCTGTTTTGATGTGCTTATAATTTCTAAATATCTTGTTGTCGGTTATACGAATTTTTCTTGAAAAATAAATATGTCCGTCGAACTAGGTAGTTCTAAACAAAAAATATACATAAAAGGTAACCCAAAACTTCCTTCAAATGGGCAAGCTCTCATATAGTATTGTTGTATAATATATTGTTTTTTAATATAATACATTTCATACGAAAACAAAGAACAATTTTTGTGCCAAAACTGAATAATTCTATAGACACGCTTGGAATGTTATTTTAGACTGAAAACTCAAGACAAAGTGCAAATTCTCTGCTGTGATACTATAACGCTTCGCATACACATCGTATGTGTGCGCGTTGAAAAAAATCAATATAGAAAAACTTATTTTTGCTTGCAACCATCACATGTACGAGCTGGTGTTAAAAAGTCTTTTTGAAGTGAAAATAAAACAAGTGCCTATAATAAGCCCGGACATTCCACTTTTTCAAAATATTAGAGATCATTGGCAAAAAGTTGATCATCATAAAATAGAATGCTATAGAGAAAAGGTGGAATGGTGCCTGTTTCCAAAATTGATAAATTGAAAGTAGATTAAATAATAATAGAAATAATAATTAAAAAGGAGATATCAATGCTTAAAGCATTTCAGCTGTATCGTTCAGATACAGCTGAAAGAGCGGTCTAATTAATGCAGGACTTTCATTGTTTAATTACAATTGATGCAATATTTGTTATGTTGCGTACAAAAGCACAAGATGTTATATCCGGACTGTAAACAGCAAACATTGAAAAGAAAATATGCTTAGTAATAGTTGTTGTAATTAAAAATAATATTAAAATATGGAGGGACTGAAATCTCAAGCTCTGAGATATCAAGACTTCGGTCTGGATTAAGGATTTTGTTATAGTTTTCGGCAAAAAACTTTTATGAGGACATTGCTTTTAGTTTTGGGCAGCGATGTATATCAAACATAAAACTCTTTGTTAAAGTATAAATATTTTTTTATTTCTGTTTAGAAATTTATTACAAAACTAACACGAAATATTAATAAGTGCCGGCAAATTATAACAGATCATAAATTAATATAACTTAGTGAAAAGATGAAACACCCAGCAAACTACTCAAAAGCCTCTCCATTTAGCGTTTCAAGAAAATATTACAAAACCAAATATTCATGGTTCTTTCAAAATTCAAAAAATTATTTTAAAAATTAAAATAAAATAAAAAATTTAAACTTTTTTTTAAAGTTCTAAAAACATTCCAAAAATTATTACAAAATCAAAAATTTAAGCTATCTTCAAAAATTCAAAAATTTTTAAAATATTCCAAAAATTATAACAAAATCAAAAATTCCCATGTCCAATTTCATGTTCGATAACATTTCATGTCAAACAAATAATTAATTTCATATTGTTCCAAAAAATTAAGTAAAATGAAAATCATTCTTTTGACACACTTGACAACATTTTTTTGGCAAACTTATAACGCAATAATCTATATTTTGGTTTCACATACCAATACCGACCATCAAAATTTCTCCAAATTCAATGTTCCTATTCGCAATCACTTAAAATGAACGTTTTTAAGCAAAAAATAGGCATATTTCCTTGTTTTGACATACTTGACGATTTTTTTTGACACACTTCCCGTACAGTTATCGAACACATCGTCATTTTGGCTGTTACAATTGAGTAATCCTATTTTTAAAAACAAAAATGTTTGAGATCCCTTCCAGCGGTTTTCTAGATTTCGTCGGTTGTGACGGCAGACAGACATACAGTTTTTTATAGAATCAGTAAGTCCTAAAACGTCGATAAATGGGGTAAGAATTTCATTTTTGGATCGAGAAGGTAATACTTAGGACTTTCAGACCGAAGTAATATCTTTTTCTAATTCATTGGCGTTTTATTTAATGAGAGTAAAATAATTTCTCAAATAATTGCACAGTAATCGCAGTAAAAGCTCATATGTTAAAGTTCAACTTCAAGTCGGCACGGGTTATCGTCATCCAATCGCAGTAAAACTTTTAATTTAAGTTTTTAAGGTTAATTGGAAAAAATTTAGCGGGTATGCGTATAAAATTTTGCAAAAAAATTTTTTTGCTCTATGTCTTGGGACACCCTAATATATATATATATATATATATATATATATATATATATATATATATATATATATATATATATATATATATATATATATATATATATATATATATATATATATATATATATATATATATATATATATATATATATATATATATATTTATATATATATATATATATATATATATATATATATATATATATATATATATATATATATATATATATATATATATATATATATATATATATATATATATATATATATATATATATATATATATATATATATATATATATTAGGGTGTCCCACCATATCAGCTTTGTTTTAATTGTCACAACCTCGTACCGGAATTAGGTTCTTTATGGTCTAAAAAGTATTCCTGAATTTTTTCAGATTTTTAAAAAAAATTTTACCACTCGCCATTTTATTTTTTATGTTCAAAGGGCAAGGAAAACGAGATACAATCAGCTTTTCGCATATAACTTTTTCAGTTTTGATTTTACAAAAAAATTGTGTGAGCAAAAGTTGTAGATCTTGTACAAATACATCGAGTTTTTCTTTGTTTATACGAAAAAAAAATTTTAAAGCTAAAAGAGGTCGATTTTTTATAGTCGAATTTTAATAAAATCACTAATATCGTTCGTTTTTCGCCTATAACTATTTGTTGATTTAAAAAAAATTGTGTGAGCAAAAGTTGTGGATCTTGAAAAAATACATCGATTTTTTTTCTTTGTTAAAGCAAAAAAAAATTTTTACAAGCTTAAAAAGAACGATTTTTTCTAGTCGAATTTTAAAAAAATAACTAATATCGTTCGTTTTTCACCTATAACTATTTCAGTTTTGATTTTACAAAAAAATTTTGTGAACAAAAGTTGTAGATCTTAAAAAATACATCGATTTTCTTCTTTGTTCAAGCAAAACAAAATTTTTACAAGCTTAAAAAGAACGATTTTTTGTAGTCGAATTTTAAAAAAATAACAAATATTGTTCGTTTTTCACCTATAACTGTTTCAATTTTGATTTAAAAAAAAAATTATGCAACTAAAAGTTGTAGATCTTAAAAAAATACATCGATTTTTTTCTTTGTTCAAGCAAAAAAATTTGCGAAAAACTAACGATATTAGTTACTTTTTTAAAATTCTGCTACAAAAAATCGTTCTTTTTAAGCTTGTAAAAATTTTTTTTTGCTTGAACAAAGAAGAAAATCGATGTATTTTTTTAAGATCTACAACTCTTTTTTGACAAAATATTTTTATAAAATCAAAACTGAAAAAAAAATTTTGTTGACAAAAGTTGTAGATCTTAAAAAAATACATCGATTTTCTTCTTCGTTCAAGAAAAAAATTTGCGAAAAACTAACGATATTAGTTATTTTTTTAAAATTCTGCTACAAAAAATCGTTCTTTTTAAGCTTGTAAAAATTTTTTTTTGCTTGAACAAAGAAGAAAATCGATGTATTTTTTTAAGATCTACAATTTTTTTTTGACAAAATATTTTTGTAAAATCAAAACTGAAATAGTTATAGGCGAAAAACGAACGATATTTGTTATTTTTTTAAAATTCGACTACAAAAAATCGTTCTTTTTAAGCATGAAAATTTTTTTTTTGCATAAACAAAGAAGAAAATCGATGTATTTTTTTAAGATCTATAACTTTTGTTGCAATTTTTTTTTTTTAAATCAAAACTGAAGGAATTATAGGTGAAAAACGAACGATCTTAGTTATTTTTTTAAAATTCGACTACAAAAAATCGTTCTACTCCAAAAACGGTTGAACTTTCAGAAAAATGCACCAAATCATTTTTTGTAGATAATTTCACGATAAACAATTTTTGCTCTGACTTCTGTTGCCTCTGACCAATAGGTCGCGAGATATTCGCGGAAAACTGATTTTCGCGACGCCTTCAAAACTTTTTTAGCCGGCACGATATCAATGTCGATTTTTCACATATTCATTAAAATGCCGTAACAAAGGTGCTTACAAATTTCAGCTCAATAGGAATTTTTCCGCAGATTGGGGCTTAAAACTTCTAAAATGACTGGACTATTTATGTTTTGTGTGTTGACGTTTTTATACAAATTTCATCGATTGGCGCAAACATTAATTTATAATGCAAAAATAAGCTTTTAATAATATGAATTAATTATAGTTCTATATATATACATTATTTAATAATGTTTATTTATTAAATATATTTTTATTTTATTTTGCATATTTAAAGATTAAAAAAATTAGTTGTCAAAAAAGTTGCCTAAAACAACATTTTTGATTGATTTATTTCGAATTTAGTACCAAAAATGTGTTTATACAATAGTCGCGTTTTATCTTCGAATTGGCTGTCCAGGACAGAGAAAAATATTGGTAAAATTCATGGAAATTTTTAGAACTGAATTGTAGCTAGCTTCAAGTGAATATTTTGACAATCGCCATTAATGTTTGTTTACGCTTGTGTTATATTTGTTTATTTCATGAAGAGCCATATATTTTATATTTAAACGACGAGATTCGAACTAAAAAAAATAAATTAAATTAAAGATTAAATTTAATTTTTTGTTTTGTACGTATATACGTATGTACATATATGTAATGTTTTTGACATCTAAAAATAAACATACATGAAGATAGTGTTAATTTCAAAAATAGTACTAAAAATGTCCCATTGTTTATTTCCCTCACCTGTTCTGAACTGCTCTCGATAAAACACAAGATTTGTTGCGAACTGGTAAAAATAAATTTAATTTGCCAATTTATTTTAAAGAGATTAATTAAAATGGGTGGATAAACGATAAATATTTAATATTTATGCAATCAAAATTAAAATAATTTTAATTCGAACGAAAAAATATAAATAAAACAATCGCTGTCCCGGACAGTTGTCCGAAGAAAAAACGCGACTAATATAACAAATTTTTGTTATGGAATACCATTTTGCACAAAGTTGTTGCATTTTGGTAAAATTGACAATATTGTCGATTGACAAATATGTGTTCGGGATTAAGCTGTATGGATTTTTAATAAACGATGTTCAACCTTTTTATTGAACAGAAAGAACTAAATAAAAAATCCATCAACATCACGAAAGCTTTTTGTTTTTTGATGAGGAATCATTTTGACATTTTTTTTAAAAAATTAAAATATAGATTTCTGATTTCTCTGGTAAAAATTTAAAAAAGAAAAAGAAGCAAAATTCAAACCACAACATACATATAAGCCGTATTTTATTTGCCAAATTACACTAACAATTTCATGTATCCAAATCCAAATCTGACAAAATAGTTGGTTTTGAAAAGTTAGAATTGTATTTTAGTTCGCGCATTTAACACGTAATTGGCTACCCATCATTTTTTATTTCTGAAAATTGTCAGAATTTCGAAATTTTGAAGTTTTGACAATTTGACTTTAGTATTTATTAAAATACTCAGTAAAAATGAAAGCATAATAAGTATAAGAATAAATAATGTAAGTATATTAACACGCAGAACTATCAAATTATAACGATAATAAAAAATTAAATAAATAAGTTTGCTGATTTTTATATTTTTTATTTACTTTCTGAACTAGTACTAGTACCAACCTCCAGAAAACACTATCTAGATATCCAAATCGAATTCTATGGTTCATTTTATTTGAAAATAGCGTTCTGACAGTTCAATGCGAATTCCGATTGGGCAAATAAAATACTAAATTAGGAGTATTTCTGAATTGCATTATTATAATATTGAGCTTAAATATTTGCATATTTACAGTTCAAATATTTTCCCCCAATTTCTTTAACTTATATAATAAACCTACAGCGGTTTAATTAACATTAATCACATATTAAGTGGCATCAAAATTGTCTTCTTTTTCCGTTGGTTTTTAATCACACCATAAATCTTATTGTGTGTGCTTATAAGGAATTCTAAAAAAACACTTGTATAACTGTCTGTAAAAAGCAATAATTAAAACAATTAGAAATATTTTCTTAATTTATTTATAAATTTAATAAAAAAAGAAACCAACGAAATCAAATTTATTTAATTTTTTATCTTGAGACATTTTTCTTCATCATAAAACATTTTGTTTTCAACTTAATTAACAGCATATGCAAATTTTTCATTTCTTTTCTTTTCTTATTTTTATTTTTTTTTTTGCTTAACATCGTCTTCTTTTAATAATAGTAATAATAATAAAATTATCTTATCTTATCCCCCTTATTTCAGTTATTCGGTTTGGTTCTTAACCAATTTATATAAATTTACTTAATTGATTTTAAGTAAATATTAGTTTTTTGTAAATTAAAAACCTTAATGCTTGACCACGATCAAGAAAATAAACTAAGATTTTAAATATGAAAATAAAATAAATGATGATAAAAATATATTGTTTGTATGAAAGATATAATTATAAATCAATAACTATGCGATAAATTGAATGCAATGAGATTTAATTGATTGAATTAAGATTGAATTTTATTGAATTCTACTAGAATTTTTCTTCTGTTTCTCTTTAAAAAGGTTTATTTGAAAGATTAACGACTTTTGAAATAAGATTTTTAAGTTTGTGTATACATAGGTACAAATAGTATAAAGTACCCAACAAACACCACGTGGGTCATGGATTTGCCATGGCGTGCTAACACTTTATGCCTTATCTTTGCACTCATTGTGCGTATATTTTTTCGCCACTCCATGTCGTTACAAAATGACGGCACTATGATAACCATATGCGGATGCACTTTGTCGTCCAAGTGAGAACATGCCATGACGCACGTGACCACATTGTGCCGCCACAGTGTTTGTGGGGATTTTCGGAAACATCATGGCGACAAATGAAGATTGCAAACGTATTTCGAAGTTGTAAAATGAAAATGTATGTGTGTGATTGCATTTGTTATTTAAGCGTTTATTTTTTCGCCATTTTTTTAATGATACAATTTGTAAAAAAATTAAAATTCAAAAAATTTAAATTTTTGGCTTAAATATAAAAAATAATATTAATTTCCCACAATTTTCTTAATATTATATAAAATAAATTTAAATATCAGTATACCGACATGAGAAAATAAATAAATACAATAATTTTTTTGAATCACTAAAACTAATTATTTAAAGTGCCCGTTTGTTTTTACTGTATTTTTTCATTACTTTCACAAAATAATTTCTTTCTCAGATAATTTTAGATGAAAATTACCGATTTATTATTACAAAAGTCATATTATATGTTATAAAAAGTTAAATGAAACCAGTCATTTAAAAAAATGTCAAACTATACTTTTTTACTCTCCATTATTATTCTTTGAATTTAATTATCATCATCATTAAATAAAAAATTCGTTTCACTTCGTTTTTTATTATTATATCATCATTATATAATAATAAAAAACGAAGTGAAACATCGTTATGCATTTCGCATAATGGTCACAAAATAAATAGCAAATGCGTACATTTTGCCACCACATCCGCCATTACGCTATGATGGCACTATGATAGCAATATGCGGATGTACTTGGACGTCCAAGTGACAAAATGCCATGACGCGCGTGAACGCATTGTGCTAGCATTGCGCCTGCCACAGTGTTTGTTGGGTAGTGATCGCAAATACGTGGTCGGATCCGGTACGTTTAATAATATTGCTGGCATGGCAAACCGTTTAGGTTTTGTTCTAAAAAGCTCCTCTCAATTTAGATTAGGGTGGGTTTTTAGCTTGATCAAACTTTGATAGTTTGAAATTCAGTCTTTGAATAAAGAACATACGATTGGTTAGGATCAATAAGTGATTTGACAATTTTTATTTATGTTGTTACGTTACGTAACGTTTTCAAGTTTCCTTCGCATTTGACTTACACTTTTTTTTCTAACTAGAATATCCTTTCAACAGCTTCAAATCTTTATTTACAAAAACTAATTTAAAAATAGCTTCTTCTATTTACACGGTTTTTTATGCACAGTACATCGTTTCGTTTACAAATAATTAATTCTGTCTAAAAATACCTGCTTAACAATCTAGAAAAATCAATCAACCGATTTTTATTCTAAACATCTTTAATCCGGAATGTTCCATTAAACAAAATAACAAATAATGTTTCAGATATACATATCTTCAGTGAAATATTTACATTTATTTATTATTACTTCGGTCTGAAAGACCTAAGTATTACATTCATGAGCCAAAAGTGAAATTCTTACCCCCACTTTTTTTGGCATTTCTCGACGATTTAGGACCTACTGATTCTAAAAAAGCAAAAAAAATGTATGTCTGTCCGTCATTACCTACGCTGCAGGGAAAACCGCTGGAGGGATTTCAAAATTTTTTTATCTAAAAATAGGT
The DNA here is from genome assembly GCA_963693315.1 of Diogma glabrata. Classification (NCBI taxonomy): domain Eukaryota; kingdom Metazoa; phylum Arthropoda; class Insecta; order Diptera; family Cylindrotomidae; genus Diogma; species Diogma glabrata. The sequence continues at coordinate 13,289 of CAVNZG010001306.1, forward strand.
ATACTCAAGGGACAGATCCAAAAGGACGCTGTGATCGATAACTGTACCGGAATTGTGTCAAAAAATCATTAAGTGTGTCAAAATTAGCAAATGTTCATTTTTTTGGCTTAAAAAACGTTCATTTTAAGTGATTACGAGTAGGAACATTGAATTTGGAGAAATCTTGATGGTCGGTATTGGTATGTGAGATCAAAATCTAGATTATTGCATTATAAGTTTGTCAAAAATATGTTGTCAAGTGTGTCAAAAGAAAGATTTTTATTTATTGTTTTACCCAATTTTTTGGAAAAAAATAAAATTAATTGTTTGTTTAATATGAATTATTATTATTATTGAGAATTATATGGCATTATAAGTTCGTCAAAAAAATGTTGTCAAGTGTGTCAAAAGAAAGATTTTTATTTATTTTTTACCCAATTGTTTTAGAAAAAAGTACAATTAATAGTTTGTATGACATTAAAATTTATTATTATTATAGAAAATTATGGCATTATAAGTTTGTCAAAAAAATAATGTCAAGTGTCAAAAAATGATTTCATTTATTTTTTAGCCATTTTTTTGGAAAAAAATGTAGCTGTTTTTATGACGTAAATGTAACTGAAAAAAAAAAAATGGACATGGAAATTTTTGAATTTTTTATAATTTTTGAAATATTTTTGGAATTTGGAAAAAAGTTTGTATTATTGATTTTGTAATAATTTTTGCAATATTTATAGAATTTTGGAAAAAGTTTTAATTTTTGATTTTGTAAGAATTTTTGCAATATTTTTAGAATTTTGAAAAGTTCTTAATTTTTGATTTTATTACAATTTTTGGAATTTTGAAAAAATTTCCAATTTTTGATTTTGTAATAATTTTTGCAATATTTTTAGAATTTTGGAAAAAGTTTGAATTTTTAAGAATTTTTGGATTATTATTGGAATTTAGAAAAAGTTTAAATATTTGATTTTATTCTAATTTATAGAATATTATTGGAATTTTGAAAAAAAGATTCAATTTTTGATTTTGTTATAATTTTTGCAATATAATATTTTTAGAATTTTTGAAAAAAATCTTAATCTTTGATTTGTAACAATTTTTGGAATACTTTTAAAATACTGCAAAAAGTTTGATCTTATTTAATTCTTACAATATTTTTGGAATTTTGAAAGAAATATGAATTTGTGGTTTTGTAATATTTTCTCGAAACGCTAAATGGAGAGGTTTTTGAGTAGCTTGCTGAGTTTATCATTTTTTCACTAAATTATGTTAATTTATGATTTGTTATAATTTTCCGGCAACATATTGATGTTTCGTGTTAGTTTTGTAATAAATTTCTAAACAGAGATAAAAAAGTCCAAGCGGCACGTAGATCCGCTAGAAATAGGTAGATTTCGGGACCAGACAGCTTTGTGTACAAATAGAATTGGATGTGTCAGATTATTTTAAATAAAAAATTTAAGTAGAATAGTCCAAGTCCAGAATAGTCCAAAATATTTATCAAACCAAAATAAATACATTAACGGAAACTACTTTATCAATGCGATTTCGGAACAGTTTTATTTAATTTGGTTAAAACTACTTTTAATAACATATTAAATCCACCAAAGAGCAAATAAACGTTCTCACAACGTCACACCTACAACACCACCACACATAATTTATAATCTAAAATTGCCAAACAACTTTTACACCTCAAATAATTCAAATATCTACAATTTAGGAAGACTTTTGTAAATGTGTAATCAATATGCATATACGAAAATATTCCTTAATTTAAAACAATAATGACTCAACTTTGTTTTAATTTTTTTTTAAATTTTTGCGAAAAAAAATAAAAACTAAAAAAAAAAAAGATAATGTGTTTAATATTTCTATGTGATATTTTTATATTTTTATGGAAGTTGTTGTTGTAATTAGGTTTAATGCTAATTACATTGCAACCTCTTGGGTTAGAAAGTTGAAAATCTCGGAGGTTATTGTTGAAAAGTTTATCTAAAAGTGAGTATGAGTTTAAATAACATAAACTCAAAAATGAGGAAGGCATGGCCGTTTGCGTTTGTTTTCGTTCTAACAGCCCTGGTGTCTCAACCTCTAGACTTGAACTATTTTTTTTTAAGTTTTGAAAAGATTTATGTTTTAGTTAACGTGTGTATAAATTTTCAAAAGTGAGATTGGCCATTTTCAGCAAAATCAAGGACAACAAAGTTTATTAAATTTTTAAAACAGCTGATTTTTCAGGAACCTGGAACGCCAATGTTGTCATTTGGAAAAAAATGATAGAAATATGTTCAAATATTCAATATTGATAAGTTTTATTAAAATATTATGATTCATACGGAAGTTATAACGCCCTAGATTATTCGACTTTTTTGGCTCTAGCCACTTAACCTGTACCCGGATATGGCCAGTTCACGAACTTGTCCAAGAGATTTTTTGCCGCAACGAATACAGAAAACGTTTTTGTTGTAGGTCAAGAAATGCGATCATTCATGAGAGTGCCGGTAAATTCCGTTATAGCTCATATCGTTATATATATATATATATTGTAACGATCGCAATAATCGCAAAACAATAATAAAACCAAATTCATCTTCGTTTTCAATTCAATAAAGATGTATTTCATTAGTTTCCATTCATTTTCACATTAACAATAATTTAAAATTTTCTAATACTTAACTGCTAGTTAAATTTCAATTGTACCATAAAAAGCAACGAACGTACTAAATTTTTATTTCCAATTCTAACAACCAGATGTCGTTATTAATCTTTATTGAATTTTTTTTTTAGTATTACCCGAGCTATTTTGACATGACAAGATGTCAAAAAGAATCAACAAAAACACATTTTGTTTTAGAAATAGGTTCAATTCTGTTTTTGAATCTTAAAATAAAATGTTCAATTGAGTTTGTGAAAACATTACATAAAACTAGATTCATTAATGTGTTAAGATATATGTGGGCTTTTTTTTAAGTTAATTGCTAATTAATGTGATGTGAAATAATACAAGTCCATCAATTACAAAATATTATAAGTCAAATTTACAATGAAATTATTATTGTGTTATGGTTGTAAACATTAATAAGAATACAATAAAAAATTTATTATGGCCAATTGTGACTTGTAATTGTCCATTTTATAAGAAGTTAACATTAATGAAAATGTTTCATCCTGTGACACCAGATGTTCTTTGTTTTCGATATATATAATACAAATCTGGATTATCAAAAAGATGTCAAGGTTTTTGATTAATAATAGCAACAATAGTAGTGGTGCGTAGTTCCAAATGGATATTCTATATTTCAAATCAGGAATTAAACAAATATTGGCTTAAAGGAATTCACTGGGTACCCGAAATAATATCTCTGCTCATTCAGAACGATATATTCAACAACTTTGGAGCATGGTATTGCAACTGGTGGAAACAGCATCAACAACAGAATATAAAATAAGGTTTTTATTATTTATATTATTATGATTACTATTTTTTCGTTAGATTTTTGTACTTATTAATTTTTTTTTGATGGAAAAATAAATTCCAGCTATAAGAGATTTCCAAAGTTAAGTTTCGTTTGGGGATAAACGGCATCCCGGGTAAATTAATTTAGTTACCAAAGGTGTAATTGTTATACATGGCGCTTGAAACAAAGACTTTGGTTTTTGTGGTTATTTTTTATATGGGTTTAGTGATATTTTTTGATGAGTCATATTTTTTTAGGCGCAAAAATAGATATTTTTATTTTTGGCGCAATATTATTATGGAAATTTTTGGAAAAAACAGTTTTTTTTGGTTTTTGTGTTTTATAGATTTTTGATAAACCAGTTTTGGATTTATTATAGGTAACCGTTTATATTTTGTGTAAAACCAGTATTGGGTTTTTTTTCTATATTAAATATTAAATAAATAAATATTTTACAACTATTTTTGATGATGATGCAATTATAATGCAATTAATTGTGATATCGTCGAATTGTCATTGTTATACGTGACGCCGAACCAAACAGGACCCGTTAGGTTTTTGTTTTGTGGGTGTTGCCAGCGTAGCAAAACAAAAACGTGTTTTGATAGTAGAAACCGTAATAACGGTTAATTTTTCATATTTACCAGATTGGTTTAAATATATTTTAGCGAGAGATATTTTTACCAAACACTTTTTGGATAACCAGTTATTGGTTTTTTTTTATTTTTAGGAAAGAAATTAATTATTGTTATACAATTATTAATAATAATATATAATTAATTACTATTATATGAATTTTTGGGGAAAAACCAGTGTTGGTTTTACGACGTACGGATTTTTGTTTATTTTTTTTTAATAAACCAGTTATTGTATAAACTGGGCGTTGTAGACCAGGTTGGTTTACGTGTTAATTTTTTGTTCGTAATACTACGGTATAATACAAACCAGTTTATGGTTTTGGTTTTTTTATTGTAAAAATATTTTATATACATTGGGAAGTTGAATATTTTATATAAAATTTGCAATAACCTTTGCTATTGGATTTCGTATTATATATTTTGAATTTTGTTAAGAATGTATACAATTATGAGGGGTCAGGGGTTATTAAGGAGGTGTCGGCCAGGTGGGTTTGAGCCCTGGATGAATGAAGTGGATGGGAGAGCGAATGAAGAGAGGAAAGAGAGAATGGTTGAGGCGAGGAATGTGGTGGATGAAATGATAAATGTGATTTTGGATGGAGTAAAACATAAAATATTTTTGGAATTAATGGATGATATTTATGAAGAAAAATATGATGAGGTTCTGGATAAATTGATTTGTGAGATTGTAAATGAGGAAGTGAATGAGTTGGTAGGAGAAGTGGTAGTTGATGAAGTGAATGAGTGTGTGGATGAAGTGATGGATGCGCGAGAGAGATATCGATTGAGGAGGCTTGAAAGGGATAGGAAAAGGTGGAGGGAGAAAAAGAGTAGGAGGAAGAAGCAGAAGGCAGCGTGGTTGGCCGAGGAGGTAGAGTTCTCGTCAGTCATGCACGCTTATGCGGAGATATTGGCTGAAGAGAACGCTATCTCTGAGTCCAATCACAGGGGAGAGAACCCTCGACGGTGGGTGGGACCGCAAGTGGCCCCGGGAAATTGTGTGCATCTTTGAAATGTATTTTGTTCTGAATTTGGAAAAAAACCGTTTTGGGGCAGTAATTTTTTTCGGAGACTGTTTTTTTATACTGTCATTGTACATAGTGTATATAGTAGGTTAATTGTTGTATAATTGTACATATTTGTACATATTTTTGGTATATAGGAAGCGGATGTAGTGGTTTGTGTGGAGTGTTATGTTACAATAGCACCAACGAGATGAAATTAAGAAACCAAACCGATGAAACGATTTAGCCATTTGAACTTTTTGTGAGTAGCTTTGGTAAATATTATACATTGATAGGAATTGGATAGTAGATCATATTTAAATATTTATACATTAATAAATTAGATCTGGAATCTGATGCTCGTTTTAACGGTGCATTTTGGCCTGCGTGAAATAAATACATGATTTTAATTTCTTTACCACTAATGGTTATAATCGGTGAAAATCCTGTTTTGGTTGTGGTAGATTCGAACTATTTTTAATTTCGCGATGAAAATATTGTACATTCCACTACAGTTGAGCGTTTGTTAGAATTAATTGATTTTTTTTTGGGTGTTAATTTTTTTTATTGTTGTGTAATGATTACAAGTGTGTAATTGATAATTTCTCTCAGCGGTACCTCTAACAAAGGATCCATGGGGCTTATCTCCTTAACATAATTATGTTCTTAGATCGCCTCTGTCCATTATGGACATGCGATCGAAGTTCATTGGTTTCTTCTCTTCATTTCAGAAGGAGTTTTCTGGTGATAAGGGAGTGACTACTGCTGGTCTGTACTTAGGTACAAACCAGTAGTACCATTCCCTGCACAGAAGCTTCTTTAACGAAATGAAGAGGAGAACCAATCATTTTTTTTATCAGGATCGAGGCTTCACCTCACACAACTTCAACATTTTTCCACTCTTACATTTAGCTTGCAATAGACAGTTTTCATTAAGTTTAGGATTTGAAGTCTGGTGTTCGGGAGCGTTCTTCGACTATGGCATTAGTTTAATGGTAATTTATTTTTAGGTAGAACAACCGCAGCTGGGTCAGTAGAAATGGGCCTGGAGTCTAATCGTGACAGTTGCGATTGTTTTTGTTAGGTTGGGAGATACTGTTCTGTAGAATCTGGTCGTTAGGGGCTTTTCTAGTCGGTTCTCACATGCATTGTTGGAGTGGGCTCGCGAACGCGATAATTCAAATACTAAATAAAATGGATATTGTAGCCATACTTACTTTTATGTGTCTCCAGACGAATCTAGATTTTGGGAATCTCTTATTATATTAAATAAAAATAAAATAAATCAAACAAATTTTTCAAAAAATTAAATAAATAATTTTTATTAAATAAAATAAATTTTCGTAAATTAAATTTTAGGTAACTAAATAATTTTTTTAAATTTAAATAATTTTAGGTAATTAAATAAAATAAATTTTTTATTAATTAAGCAATACGTCAAGAAATAAATAAATATTTTTTATTTTTTTTAAAAAATAAATCAATATTTTGAGCTAGGACGTTGCATCCAATAAATAAACATCCTTTTTGAATATTTTTTATTTTTTCAATTTTTTTTAAAAATAAATAAATATATTTTAGGGGTGCTATCGTCAATAACTAGTTTTAGGTATATATAATTATTTCAGTAGATCTGAAATTAAATAAATAAATCATATCTCTACATGTATAATATTTTAGGAATTTCTGTAAAAGATTCAACAAAGATTAGCTACGACGGTGGTCTTTCCTTTTTGTTCCTTTACAAGTTTGTTTTTGCAAAGTTTTTTTGGGGCGTTCGTTGTTTTTTTCGTTTTTCATTATTTTTTTTTCATTTACAGCGCACTAACTACATTTTTTTTGTTAATTGGTTTTACTATTGTTGGTGATGGCGAGATCATGATTTTGCGGGTTTTACCATCGAAATCTCTAGCGTCTGTTTTCTATACACCAAGCCTAAGTTTTTCAATATATTTTTTTTATAAAATTAAATTTAGTTGTTAGAATTATTAGTTCTCATAAATTAAACATCTATTCTTAGTTATTAGTTATTATAGTTATAGATTTAATTTTCGGTTTTTAGAATTTAAATAGGTGTTTAATTTAGGATTACTATAGTTATTATAATTTTTTTTTACTAGTAATGCACTCATACGCGATCCCCATATTCGTCATTGGTTTAATGTGAGTTACAATTTCGAGGTATTGATTTGGGTATTATTCACACTATAGAGTGAGGCGGATCCAAATCATTACCTCCACATTTATCATCATATTGATCTGCTGACGTACGTGTACATATCTCGTATGAGTCCATTTTAGTTACCACCATTTTTAAAATTATTTTTTTTTATTGCGATTAATTTAAAAAAATAGGATAAATATAGAAATAGTTATTAGAATTTCTATTATTAGTTTAAGTTTAATAGTGCTTTGGTGGTTTCTGACGTAGAGGGGATGGCGACGTTTTTGTGATTTCAAGAGTAAAAATCTTGGTTTTTACCTTGAATTCATGTTGTAACGATCGCAATAATCGCAAAACAATAATAAAACCAAATTCATCTTCGTTTTCAATTCAATAAAGATGTATTTCATTAGTTTCCATTCATTTTCACATTAACAATAATTTAAAATTTTCTAATACTTAACTGCTAGTTAAATTTCAATTGTACCATAAAAAGCAACGAACGTACTAAATTTTTATTTCCAATTCTAACAACCAGATGTCGTTATTAATCTTTATTGAATTTTTTTTTTAGTATTACCCGAGCTATTTTGACATGACAAGATGTCAAAAAGAATCAACAAAAAACACATTTTGTTTTAGAAATAGGTTCAATTCTGTTTTTGAATCTTAAATAAAATGTTCAATTGAGTTTGTGAAAACATTACATAAAACTAGATTCATTAATGTGTTAAGATATATGTGGGCTTTTTTTTAAGTTAATTGCTAATTAATGTGATGTGAAATAATACAAGTCCATCAATTACAAAATATTATAAGTCAAATTTACAATGAAATTATTATTGTGTTATGGTTGTAAACATTAATAAGAATACAATAAAAAATTTATTATGGCCAATTGTGACTTGTAATTGTCCATTTTATAAGAAGTTAACATTAATGAAAATGTTTCATCCTGTGACACCAGATGTTCTTTGTTTTCGATATATATAATACAAATCTGGATTATCAAAAAGATGTCAAGGTTTTGATTAATAATAGCAACAATAGTAGTGGTGCGTAGTTCCAAATGGATATTCTATATTTCAAATCAGGAATTAAACAAATATTGGCTTAAAGGAATTCACTGGGTACCCGAAATAATATCTCTGCTCATTCAGAACGATATATTCAACAACTTTGGAGCATGGTATTGCAACTGGTGGAAACAGCATCAACAACAGAATATAAAATAAGGTTTTTATTATTTATATTATTATGATTACTATTTTTTCGTTAGATTTTTGTACTTATTAATTTTTTTTTGATGGAAAAATAAATTCCAGCTATAAGAGATTTCCAAAGTTAAGTTTCGTTTGGGGATAAACGGCATCCCGGGTAAATTAATTTAGTTACCAAAGGTCCAATGGGTATACGTGGCACCGTAACAGGGCCAACAATGCAAATAGTTGTTATAATATATATATATATATATATATATATATATATATATATATATATATATATATATATATATATATAATATATATATATATATATATATATATATATATATATATATATATATATATATATATATATATATATATATATGTTAGGGTGTCCCAAGACATAGAGGACAAAAGTTTTTTTGCAAAATTTTATACGCATACCCGCTAAATTTTTTCCAATTGACCTTAAAAACTCAAATTAAAAGTTTTACTGCCATTGGATGACGATAACCCGTGCCGACTTGAAGTTAAACTTTAACATACGAGCTTTTACTGGGATTACTGTGTAGTTATTTGAGAAATTATTTTACTCTCATTAAATAAAACGCCAATGAATTAGAAAAAGATATTACTTCGGTCTGAAAGTCCTAAGTATTACATTCTCGAGCCAAAAATGAAATTCTTACCCCATTTATCGGCATTTCTCGACGTTTTAGGACTTACTGATTCTAAAAAAAGCGGTATGTCTGTCTGCCGTCACAACCGACGAAATCTAGAAAAACGCTGGAAGGGATGTCAAAAATTTTTGTTTTGTTTTTAAAAATAGGGTTACTCAATTGTAAGAGCCAAAAGGACGATGTGTTCGATAACTGTACGGGAAGTGTGTAAAAAAATCGTCATGTGTGTTAAAACAAGGAAATTTGTCTATTTGTTGCTTAAATACGTGCATTTTAAGTGATTACGAATAGGAACATTGAATTTGGAGAAATTTTGATGGTCGGTATTGGTATGTGAAGCCAAAATATAGATTATTGCATTATAAGTTTGTCAAAAAAATGTTGTCAAGTGTGCCAAAAGAATGATTTTCATTTTACTTAATTTTTTGGAACAATATGAAATTAATTATTTGTTTGACATGAAATGTTATCGAACATGAAATTGGACATGGAAATTTTTGATTTTGTTATAATTTTTGGAATATTTTAAAAATTTTTGAATTTTGAAAAAAGTTTCAATCTTTGATTTTGTAATAATTTTTGGGATGTTTTTAGAACTTTAAAAAAAAGTTAAAATTTTTTGTTTTATTTTAATTTTTAGAATAATTTTTGAATTTTGAAAGAACCATGAATATTTTGTTTTGTAATATTTTCTTGAAACGCTAAATGGAGAGGCTTTTGAGTAGTTTGCTGGGTGTTTCATCTTTTCACTAAGTTATATTAATTTATGATCTGTTATAATTTTCCGGCACTTATTAATATTTCGTGTTAGTTTTGTAATAAATTTCTAAACAGAAATAAAAAAATATTTATACTTTAACAAAGAGTTTTATGCTTGATAAACATCGCTGCCCAAAACTAAAAGCAATGTCCTCATAAAAGTTTTTTGCCGAAAACTATATCAAAATCCTTAATCCAGACCGAAGTCTTGATATCTCAGAGCTTGAGATTTCAGTCCCTCCATATTTTAATATTATTTTTCATTACAACAACTATTACTAAGTAGATTTTCTTTTCAATGTTTGCGGTTTACAGTCCGGATATAACATCTTGTGCTTTTGTACGCAACATAACAAATATTGCCTCAATTGTAATTAACAATGAAAGTCCTGTATTAATTAGACCGCTCTTTCAGCTGTATCTGAACGATACAGCTGAAATGCTTTAAGCATTGATATCTCCTTTTTAATTATTATTTCTACTATGATTTAATCTACTTTCAATTTATCAATTTTGGAAATAGGCACCATTCTACCTTTTCTCTATAGCATTCTATTTTATGGAGATGAACTTTTTGCCAATGATCTCTAATTTTTGAAAAAGTGGAATTTCCGGGCTTATTATAGACACTTCTTTTATTTTCACTTCAAAAAGACTTTTTAACACCAGCTCGTACATGTGATGGTTGCAAGCGATTCAACGCGCACACATACGATGTGTATTCGAAGCGTTATAGTATCACAGCAGAGAATTTGCACTCTGTCTTGAGTTTTCAATCTAAAATAACATTCCAAGCGTGTCTATAGAATTATTCAGTTTTGGCACAACAATTGTTCTTTATTTTCGTATGAAATGTATTATATTAAAAAACAATATATTATACAACAATACTATACGAGAGCTTGTCCATTTGAAGGAAGTTTTGGGTTGCCTTTTAGGTATGTTTTTTGTTTAGAACTACCTAGTTCGACGGACATATTTATTTTTCAAGAAAAATTCGTATAACCGACAAGACATTTAGAAACTATAAGCACATTAAAACAAGAATGCGCGCTAAAGTACACAATCAAGTATTGAAATGTTTAGGTTCAAGTCGGCACGGGTTACTGTTATTTAAATTGCATGAAATTTTATTTACAGTTGTTTTGACATAAAAGAAAAAAAAAATTAAAGAGTATGCGTTAAAAAAACAATTTTAATTTCTCTGGGACACCCTAATATATATATATATATATATATATATATATATATATATATATATATATATATATATATATATATATATATATATATATATATATATATATATATATATATATATATATATATATATATATATATATATATATATATATATATATATGTATATATATATATATATATATATATATATATATATATATATATATATATATATATATATATATATATATATATATATATATATATATATATATATATATATATATATATATATATATATATATATATGAGCAATTTCACGAAGATTCAACAACGTTTTGAGTTGACCCCTTTTAATTTTGATTATTTTTTGTTTATAGATAGTCTTTGATAAATAAAAAATACAAGTTCTCTTAGAATTTTTTTTTTCGACCAGGGGTCTTCACAGGGTGCCCCTCAATTTTTTGTTATTTTGTGATGTGACTGCATTTTGACGAGCGATTGTAGAAAAACTACTGAATCGATTTTCATAAATGATATGTCGTGGAATAGGTATTAGAACAAAGTTTTTAAAAATGTACACTGTTAATTTTTTGAAATAATTTTTAACGGTGTAACATAAGAAAAAAACGGTGTAATTGAAAAAAAGATGGCATAGCCTCTTTTTTTTTTTTTTTTTTTTAACTAAATTGAAGCTTATTTTATATCTAACCACTTGTGAAAGTTGAGGACACGCGTTATTTTTTGTTTTAAAGATAAAATTCGTTGTGCATATGACTGTCGGGAATCAGTTTTTTTTGTTCTGAAGGAAAATTATAAAAATGGCGTTATAAAGTAAGAGATATTTTTTTTATGTTTGATATCAAATATTTTATTATTAGATGAACTTTTTAAAATATTATAAAAATTATATATGTAGTACAATAAATAAAATAAATACAATTGTTAAAAATGATTTACTTATTTTACAAACAGAAGTTTCTTTTGAATAGGAAAGCACTTCTGCAATTATTTTCTTTGTATTAGATGGCATAGAAAATGAAATGTTTATTTATCACTTTTAGTAATCACTTGTCACTCTTATAAAAAATAATTTGACAGTCTTGACTGCAAACAAAAAAGCCGTATAAACAACTAAATCTATTTAGGAACTTTTGACTGGAGAAGTATTATGTTCGTATTATGTTATTATGGAATCATAAAGTAAAAGATTGTTTTTCAACATTAAATTACAAATATTTTATTATTGAATAAACTTTTTAAAATATCATACAAATTATATATGTGAAAATAAATATAGTTATTAAAAATTATTTACTTATTTTACATTCAAAAGTTTCTTTTGAGTTGGAAAACATTTTTGCATTTATTGTCTTAGTATCTACTGGTACAAAAGAATGAAATTTTTGAGTTCCACTTATAGTAATCGCATTTTTATATCGATTTTGTTATTTTTCTTTTGTTAATTGATATTCATTTTTATCGGCGTATCCAAAGTTCATGGTAGATTCCCATTTTAAAGCCCATTCGAAAAGTTTTTTTGGTGTATCAATAATATTATCTTCGCTCGCCATACTATAACGGTATGCAGCACGCTTCAGTGTACCACCAATTCCATCACAAGGTCCCTTTCCATGGCTGGTAGCAGTTAATATTATTGATACATCAAAAAAACTTTTCGAATGGGCTTTAAAATGGGAATCTATCATGAACTTTGGATACGCCGATAAAAATGAATATCAATTAACAAAAGAAAAATTACAAAATCGATATAAAAATGCGATTACTATAAGTGAAACTCAAAAATTTCATTCTTTTGTACCAGTAGATACTAAGACAATAAATGCAAAAATGTTTTCCAACTCAAAAGAAACTTTTGAATGTAAAATAAGTAAATAATTTTTAATAACTATATTTATTTTCACATATATAATTTGTATGATATTTTAAAAAGTTTATTCAATAATAAAATATTTGTAATTTAATGTTGAAAAACAATCTTTTACTTTATGATTCCATAATAACATAATACGAACATAATACTTCTCCAGTCAAAAGTTCCTAAATAGATTTAGTTGTTTATACGGCTTTTTTGTTTGCAGTCAAGACTGTCAAATTATTTTTTATAAGAGTGACAAGTGATTACTAAAAGTGATAAATAAACATTTCATTTTTTATGCCATCTAATACAAAGAAAATAATTGCAGAAGTGCTTTCCTATTCAAAAGAAACTTCTGTTTGTAAAATAAGTAAATCATTTTTAAATATTGTATTTATTTTATTTATTGTACTACATATATAATTTTTATAATATTTTAAAAAGTTCATCTAATAATAAAATATTTGATATTTAACATAAAAAAAATATCTCTTAGTTTATAACGCCATTTTTATAATTTTCCTTCAGAACAAAAAAAACTGATTCCCGACAGTCATATGCACAACGAATTTTATCTTTAAAACAAAAAATAACGCGTGTCCTCAACTTTCACAAGTGGTTAGATATAAAATAAGCTTCAATTTAGTTTAAAAAAAAAAAAAAAAAAAGGCTATGCCATCTTTTTTTCAATTACACCGTTTTTTTCTTATGTTACACCGTTAAAAATTATTTCAAAAAATTAACAGTGTACATTTTTAAAAACTTTGTTCTAATACCTATTCAACGACATATCATTTATGAAAATCGATTCAGTAGTTTTTCTACAATCGCTCGTCAAAATGCAGTCACATCACAAAATAACAAAAAATTGAGGGGCACCCTGTGAAGACCCCTGGTCGAAAAAAAAAATTCTAAGAGAACTTGTATTTTTTATTTATCAAAGACTATCTATAAACAAAAAATAACCAAAATTAAAAGGGGTCTAGTCAAAATTTCCCAAAAATTTGCTGAACTTGCGTGAAATTGCTCATATAATTCTTTGTTTTTTGTGAATCAGAAGGTTCCTTTTGATGATGTTTTTGGAAACCGTCTTTTTTCACTCGGTCTTTGTTTTTATATATGCTTTTTTTCTTCTATAGTCTTATTGGAAGTATCAGTTCCAATTAGATTTGTCGGATTCTAGACCGTTTTCTAAATTATTTGGTTTTATCATAAAACGACCACATCCAAAAATGTTAAAAAGAAAAACACCAGTTTTTATTTTTTATCTTTTTCGAGCGTCGATTTTTTATTTCCAAAATAATTTATTTTTCAAAAATTTTTTGGTTTTGTTCGGATACGTTTCGAGGCTTTTTTGGCCTCTTCCTCAAGTCCTTTGCTAGCTTAAAACTTTTTGTTTGTCTTGACAAACACTGTAGCGACTGTAGCGAAAACAGGCGGGACTGAAGAAGATATCAGTCAGCGTATTAACAAAGCCAGAAATACGTTTAATATGCTTCACAAGATCAGGAATGCATCCGTCCTGTCAAGAAAGACAAAGCTACGAATGTTCAATGCATGTGTCAAGTCAGTACTGCTGTATGGGTGTGAAACGTGGAAACAAACAAGAAAGATCACAAATAAACTACAGGTGTTTGTGAACAAATGCCTGAGAAGACTGATCAAATGCTTCTGGCCAAACACCATCAGTAACCAGGAACTTCTACGGCAGACAGAGCAGTTAGACATTGAGATCGAGATAAAACAAAGAAAATGGAGATGGATAGGACATACACTGAGAAAATCAGTCGAAGATATAACAAGGATGTCCCTAGAGTGGAATCCACAAGGTAAAAGGAGAGTTGGAAGACCACCCATGACATGGAAGAAAACGGTGCTAGCTGAAGCAAAACAAATTGGCAAGACATGGGGTGAACTGAAAGCGATTGCCCCCAACAGAGTTAGATGGTCCAGTTTAGTAGACGCCCTATGCTCCTAAATGGAGATAAAGGAAAAAAAAAATATATGTATATATATATATATATATATACACATATATATATATATATATATATATATATATATATATATATATATATATATATATATATATATATATATATATATGTATATATATATATATATATATATATATATATATATATATATATATATATATATATATATATATATATATATATATATATATATATATATATATATATATATATATATATATATATATAAATTATTTTTTTTTTTATTTTTCCGTCTCCGCTTATCATTCATAGTCGTTTGGCACCAAAATTTTTTCGAAATTCCAAGATGAAGCCCATTGCAATAGGTAGATTTTTATATGAAATCTACCTAAAATACTTGTACTTTAACAAAGAGTTATGTTTGATATACATCGCTGCCCAAAACTAAAAACCATGTCCTCATAAGAGTTTCTTGCCGAAAACTATATCAAAATCCTTAACCCAGACCGAAGTCTTGATATCTCAGAGCTGTGAGATTTCAGCCCCTCCGTATTTTTAAGTTTATTTTTTGCACAAACGAATTTTACTTTAAAAAAGTCAGGCAGGTGCGAATATAATTCGCTCGCTGAGGGCTCCGTGTATGTATATAATATTTGAGAAAACAACAATTTTTGTTTAAATAGTTTCACGTTGGGTTGCATTTTACCCAAAGCTGTTTATGGTAGCTTAAGATAGCTTCAATAACGCCAACTTATAAATTATTTATATTGGAAAATATATTATCAATTGTTGTAGCTTCAACTGTTGTTGGTTCATGAATTTTTCTTTATAAATTTTTTTGTAGAAAACAGTTTGAGAACCAGTTTTAGGGGCGCACACAAGGGGGGGGGGGGTCGGGTCCGAAGACCCTCCCTAACCGATTATTTTTCAGTATTTTTTTTATTTAAAGTTTGAAATTGTTAAGTGTAACCATAATAAATCAAAGATTAGCGTCTCTGAATATCAGAAAATACGATGCTAAGTACGGGACTAGACGCCGGTAAGGTCTTGCCAGAAGCAAAAAATCACTTTGAAAAGCGACAGTTCTACATCTTGTCACTCGAACAGTAAAAAGATGGTCTGCTATTGATGCTCTGGTGTAACGTGTGAAGTTTGCTGGCTCAGGCAAAATCGATTTGATCAGACGCTTATTCATCAATAATGTATTTGTAAAATACCGTCAAATCAGCGACATACAAGCAATTCAGCAAGTAAGATTTGAATTGCCAATCAATTTAACAGCTCTCTGCTGTGTAGAATAAAGGCACTTTAAACCAATTATGTATGCTGCGTTCCCCATATAAAAGCAATATTCCTGCAGAGACAATTAAATAACGTATACAGGGTGATTTTTTTAACCTGAAACTTTCAAATATCTCGAAAAATAAGCACTCTACGGAAAAAATGTCCATATTCAAAATTTAATCATTCCGCGGGGGAAACACATTAGTGCAAAAAAATAGTCCCCCACCCCTTCTTTTTGTAGGTGGGCGGGGGTAGCTTTGAATCTAAAATAGGAACCCTAATTTTTTATTGCAGATACGGATTGGCTAAAAGTACGTACGATTTGACTAAAAAAATTTTGTTCGATTCATGATAGATGGCGCTGTAATCGACGAAATTCAATTATTTCGATTTCTTTTACTAACATATGCCTACGATTTTGTAATACATTTGAAATAAAAAATATCATGTTTTCATTGAAAAAAGTTTATTAATGTAAATGGGTGGTGAATAAATAAATTTTAGCTTAAAATAAGTGTTCAAAATGATGGCCTTCGACTTCAATGCACTTATTAATCCGCTCTTCAAATGACTGTGTACACAACAGAGAAGTGTGTCTGCTTGAATTTCGGCACAAGCATTTTTGATTCGCCCAATCATATTCTCACGTGTTGTTGGTTCTTGTTTGTAAACTTTCTCTTTGAGATAGCCCCACAAAAAGAAATCTGCCGAAGCAAGATCTGGTGATCTGGCCGGCCAATTTACCTCTATCATGAATCGAACAAAATTTTTTAGTCAAATCGTACGTACTTTTAGCCGTAGAATCCGTATCTGCAATAAAAAATTGGGGTTCCTATTTTAGATTCAAAGTTACCCCCGCCCACCTACAAAGAGAGGGGGTGGGGGACTATTTTTTTGCACTAATGTGTTTCCCCCGCGGAATGATTAAATTTTGAATATGGACATTTTTTCCGTAGAGTGCTTATTTTTCGAGATATTTGAAAGTTTCAGGTTAAAAAAATCACCCTGTATATTAAAATAAGCTATTTGCTATTAAAATCCTTACGAGAACAACGCAAAAATATTAAATAGAACAACGTTCCTAGCCACTAGCTTTAAAATTCCCTTAGAATTTAACTTCATATTATTTTCAACCTCAACTATATTAGAAGTCTAACAGATTCTTTCTCTACAAGATAGTTTTTCTTCAAGAATCAAACTTTAATAAAAACGGAT
>CAVNZG010001307.1:0-69905 GCA_963693315.1 Diogma glabrata
ATTTGAATTATTTGAGGTGTAAAAGTTGTTTGACAATTTTAGATTAATAAATTATGTGTGGTGGTGTAGTAGGTGTGACGTTGTGAGAGTGTTTATTTGCTTTTTGGTGGATTTAATATGTTATTAAAAGTAGTTTTAACCAAATTAAATAAAACTGTTCCGAAATCGCATTGATAATGTAGTTTCCGTTAATGTATTTAGTTTGGTTTGATAAATTTTTTGGATTATTCTGAACTTGGACTATTCTACTTAAATTTTTTATTTAAACTAATCTGACACATCCAATTCTATTTGTACACAAAGCTGTCTGGTCCCGAAATCTACCTATTTCTAGCGGATATACGTGCCGCTTGGACTTTTTTATTGTTATATTATAAAATCCTTGAGTTTCTAAATAATTTTCGTGTCAATTTTCTTTTTTTCCTTTCAAAAGAATGTATCAAAAACATTTCTTCTTCTTTTTCTTCTTCGTTCATAACTTCAAAAGCCAACAATAAGCATATTTTTAAATCATCATCCATTGCACAAAACGTTTTAAAATCAAATTAAAAACACAGAAAAAAAGGTCTGATTAGATTGAAATGACAATATAAACTAGTGATCGCAAATACGTGGCACTCGTGCCAGACTTGGCACGTTTGAAAGTTGGTCCGGCACGGCAAACATTCTGAAATTGTTTCCAAAATTGTCCTTAAATTTGCGTTTTAGGAACCATAATAGAGAAAAGATTTTTTCAGATATTTTGTAATAGTTAAATGTTACTGTTAGTCCAGTAAAGGCGGTAAAAATATTAGGGAACCTCCGAATTCTTTGAATCAGCATCGATTTGCCTGAAAATTTGGAATTAAGCTCAACACACCCATCATTTCAAAATTTATCCTATGACCTTCTTATTTTTTAATGGCAGTTTTTGCCTTCTTGTCAAAACTTATTAAACTACAAATTAAATCTTAACAGATCGTAATAAATATCACAATCACGCTTAAAAACCACCCACTATTATGATTACATTAAAAAAAGTTTTTACGGGCGACAAATTTATTTTCTTTTTTAATTTGTCCACCTTAAATTTAAATGTTTTTTATTAATATTTAGCACATTGAATCACTGTCAATCTCCTCCTTTTCTTGATCTAAAATCGGAGCACTATTATGACAGATTTTGCCGGAGTATCCACTACAAGTTGCGTTGCAAAAAAGTCCAACTTTTCGACAGATACATAATGCAACACATCTCTTTTCCCAATTACCGAAAATTATTTTAAAAGGTTTTCCGCAGGAATTTATTCTTATGTATTCTTATGAGGTAAATTTTTGTGAACGACGGTTTATTTCTACCATCTTCATACTTTGTTCATAATAATTATCAAATACAACAGTAATATTTTTACTGAAATTCCTTCTCAAATAATAGATGTATTCCCGGAAAAAACTGCTGTAAATGTGCCATTTATTATCCATTTAATTTTATACAAAATGATATTTCAAAAAAAAGGTTTATGAACATAAAACGCAATCAAATAAAATTATTAAATATAATACATCTTCTAATAATATTACCGCCGCAAGTTTTAAAGTAGCAAGAGATATTGCCAAACATGGCAACGCATTTACGGATTTTTTTTAAATAAAATCTTTTAAGTTGTGGACTGTGGCGCAACACTTTTCAACGATTTTGAAAGCAAAAATAAAACGAAGTAATTCCCACCCGTAGTCAAAGTATGCAGTTAAGTTATGTGCAAATACCGTAAAAGATAGAATTATAAAAATACGTGAAAATACTTCTTAACAGTTAAAATCTAATCTTCATGCGGTTGAAGTGTTAGCATTGGCGGTTGATGAGAGTACAGATATTAACTCCGATGCTAAACTGGTAATTTCTTTGCCTTGTGCTACAGTTGGGAAAATACGACAAGAACTCCTAAAACTAGAAACTTTACAGGAATGAATTTTTATTTACATATTTTACGTTCATGAAATTGTCTCCCTCGACGTTAACGCGTCTCGTGAACAAATTTTCACTCACGAAAAAGAAACGTTTCTCTTGAAGCAAATTGTACTATTACTTCGGTCTGAAAGACCTAATTACTTCGGTCTGAAAGACCTAAGTATTACATTCATGAACTCAAAGTGAAATTCTGACCCACACTTTTTTTGACATTTCTCGACGTTTTAGGACCTCCTGATTCTAAAAAAGCAAAAAAAAAAAAATGTATGTCTGTCTGCCGGCCGGCCGGCCGTCCGCCGTCATTACCTACGCTGCAGGGAAAACCGCTGGAGGGATTTCAAAAATTTTTTTTTCTAAAAATAGGTATACTCAAGGGACAGGTCCGAAAGGACGCTGTGTTCGATAACTGTACCGGAAGTGTGTCAAAAAAATCATTATGTGTGTCAAAAATAGCAAATGTTCATATTTTTGGCCTAAAAAACGTTCATTTTAAGTGATTACGAGTAGGAACATTAAATTTGGAGAAATCTTGATGGTAGGGATTGGTATGTGAGATCAAAAACAAGATTATTGCACTATAAGTTTGTCATAAAAATGTTGTCAAGTGTGTCAAAAGAAAGATTTTTATTTATTTTTTTACCCAATTTTTTGGAAAAAAAATAAAATTAATTGTTTGTTTGATATGAGATTTTATTATTATTATTGAGAATTATGGCATTATAAGTTTGTCAAAAAAATGTTGTCAAGTGTGTCAAAAGAAAGATTTTTATTTATTTTTTTACCCAATTTTTTGAAAAAAAAAATAAAATTAAAATTGTTTGTTTGAAATGATGAATTTATTATTATTATTCAGAATTATGGCATTATAAGTTTGTCAAAAAAATAATGTCAAGTGTGACAAAATATGATTTCATTTATTTGTTTAGCCAATTCTTTGGAAAAAATGTAGCTGTTTTTATGAGTAATTTATATGTAATTGAAAATGAAATTGGACATGGAAATTTTTGAATTTGTTATGGTTTTGGAAATATTTTTGGAATTTTGAAAAAAGTTTGTATTTTTGATTTTGTAATAATTTGTTTGCAATATTTTAGAATTTTGGAAAAAGTTTTAATTTTTGATTTTGTAAGAATTTTTGGAATATTTTTAGAATTTTGAAAAATTTAAAATTTTTGATTTTATTATAATTTTTGGAATTTTGAAAAAAATTTCAATTTTTGATTTTGTAATAATTTTTGCAATATTTTTAGAATTTTGGAAAAAGTTTCAATTTTTAAGAATTTTAGGAATATTTTTGGAATCTAGAAAAAGTTTAAATATTTGATTTCATTCTAATTTTTGGAATAATTTTGGAATTTTGAAAAAAGTTTCAATTTTTGATTTTGTTATAATTTTCGCAATATTTTTAGAATTTTTGAAAAAGGTTTTAATCTTTGATTTTGTAATAATTTTTGGAATATTTTTAGAATTTTAAAAAATTTTGAATTTTTGATTTTATTAAATTTTTCAATATTTTTTGATTTTGTAATAATTTTAGCAATATTTTTAGATTATTGGAAAAAGTTTGTATTTTTGATTTTGTCATAATTTTTGCAAATATTTTTAGAATTTTGGAAAAAACAGAAGTTTTGAATATTATATATTTTTCAGAATTTTGAAAATATGTAAGAATTTTTGAGATTTTTTAAGTTTTTCAAAACTCTAAAATATTCCAAAAATTAGAATGATATCAAATATTTAAACTTTTTCTAAATTCTAATAATATTCCGAAAATTCTTAAAATTTCACTTTTTCCAAAATTCTAAAAATACTGCATAGGCTATAACAATATCAAAAATTGAAACTTTTTCCAAAATTATAATAAAATCAAAAATTTTAAATTTTTCAAAATTCTAAAAATATTCCAAAAATTCTTACAAAATCAAAAATTGAAACTTTTTTCAAAATTCTAAAAATATATTTAAAATTCAAAAATTTTTTTTTGAAAATTCTAAAAATATTCCAAAAATTAGAATAAAATCAAATATTTAAACTTTTTCTAAATTCTGAAAATATTCAAAAAATTCTTAAATTCAAAAAATTGAGACTTTTTCCAAAATTATAATAAAATCAAAAATTTTAAATTTTTCAAAATTCTAAAAATATTCCAAAAATTCTTACAAAATCAAAAATTGAAACTTTTTTCAAAATTTTAAAAATATATTTAAAATTCAAAAATTCTTTTTTGCAAAATTCTAAAAATATTCCAAAAATTAGAATAAAATCAAATATTTAAACTTTTTAATTCCAATAATATTCCAAAAATTCTTATAAATTCAAAAAATTAAGACTTTTTCCAAAATTATAATAAAATCTAAAATTTAAAATTTTTCAAAATTCTAAAATTATTTCAAAAATTCTTACAAAATCAAAAATTGAAACTTTTTTCAAAATTCTAAAAATATATTTAAAATTCAAAAATTTTTTTTTGAAAATTCTAAAAATATTCCAATATTAGAATAAAATCAAATATTTAAACTTTTTCTAAATTCTAATAATATTCCAAAAATTCCTTAAAATTCAAACTTTTTTTCAAAATTCTAAAAATATTGCAAAAATTATAACAATATCAAAAATTGAAACTTTTTCCAAAATTATAATAAAATCAAAAATTTTAAATTTTTCAAAATTCTAAAAACATTCCAAAAATTCTTACAAAATCAAAAATGGAAACTTTTTTCAAAATTCTAAAAATACATATATTTTATCAAAAATTTTTTTTCTAAAATTCTAAAAATATTCCAAAAACTAGAATAAAATCAAATATTTAAACTTTTCTAAATTTTAATAATATTCCAAAAATTCTTATAAATTAGAAAATTTAGACTTTTTCCAAAATTATAATAAAATCAAAAATTTTAAATTTTTCAAAATTCTAAAAATATTCCAAAAATTCTTACAAAATCAAAAATTGAAACTTTTTTCAAAATTCTAAAAATATATTTAAAATTCAAAAATTTTTTTTTGAAAATTCTAAAAATATTCCAAAAATTAGAATAAAATCAAATATTTAAACTTTTTCTAAATTCTAAAAATATTCAAAAAATTATATATATATAAATTATATATTTAAAATTCAAAAATTCTGTTTTTCAAAATTCTAAAAATATTCCAAAAATTAGTATAAAATCAAATATTTGAACTTTTTCTTAATTCTAATAATATTCCAAAAATTCTTATAAATTCAAAAAATTGAGACTTTTTCCAAAATTATAATAAAATCTAAAATTTAAAATTTTTCAAAAATCTAAAAATATTCCAAAAATTCTTACAAAATCAAAAATTGAAACTTTTTTCAAAATTCTAAAAAAATATATTTAAAATTCAAAAATTCTATTTTTTGAAAATTCTAAAAATATTCCCAAAATTAGAATAAAATCAAATATTTAAACTTTTTCTAAATTCTAATAATATTCCAAATTCTAATAATATTTCAAAACTTATAATAAAATCAAAAATTTAAAATTTTTCAAAATTCTAAAAATATGTTTGAAATTCAAAAATTTTTTTTTCCAAAATTCTAAAAATATTCCAAAAATTAGAATAAAATCAAATATTCAAACTTTTTCTACATTCTAATAAAATTCCAAAAATTATAATAAAATCTAAAATTAACAAAATTTTAAAAATATATTTTTTAAACTTCAAAAATTTTGTTTTCAAAATTCTAAAAAGGTTCCAAAAATTAGAATAAAATCAAATATTTAAACATTTTGTAAATTCTAATAAAATTCCAAAAATTCTTAAAAAATCAAACTTTTTCCAAAATTGTGTTCAATTTTTTACTTCGTTTTTCAATTACATTTACGTCATTAAAACAGAAAAATTTCATTTCATACAAACAATTAATTTTATTTTTTTCCAAAAAATTGGGTAAAAAAATAAATCAAAATCTTTGTTTTAACACACTTGACAACATTTTTTTGACAACAAAAACTTTTTCTTACATCAATATTAGATCGCTTATAAACCAAAAATTAACCTACATTTCTAGCGAAGTATAAGAAAACAAAAACTTTTTTTTCTATATAAACAAAAGTTAGGATGCATTTCTAGCGAAGTATAAAAAAACAAAAACTTTTACCTATATAAACAAATTCCTATATAAACATCAACTCCTATATAAACAAATTCCTATATAAACATCAACTCCTATATAAACAAAAATTATACTCCGCTAGAAGTGTAGACTATTTTTAGTTTATAAGCATTTATATTTTTTGGTAGTTTAACAATTTTTCTTCAATCTTGTGATTTGTGATTAAAAATATTTGTAGATTTGTGAGTAAAAGTTAGTGAAAAAGTGCATTTTAAGGAAAATCAAATCAGGTAAGCTTTAGTTTGAGTTAGTAACAGTTTACAAATCAAATTCTGCTTTGGACATAGCCCCCACCAGTGAAAAGCGCAAAGCAGATTTGAAATTAATAAATGTTACTATCAAATTTTACTTTGGACATAGCACCCACCAGTGGTAAGCGCAAAGTATATTTGATTTTAATAATTTGTTATAAAAACTGGCTACTTTTGAGCGACCAATATGAATATAATATATATTCAATTGGTGAACCAAAAGCAGTAACGTTAGTATTTAAGTTAGTAACAGTTTACATAATAAATGTTACAATCAAATCTTACTTTGGACATAGCACCCACCAGTGGTAAGCGCAAAGTATATTTGATTTTAATAATTTGTTATAAAAACTGGCTACTTTTGAGCGACCAATATGAATATAATATAAGCTTGCCAGATCGCCCGGCTTAAGCCGGACTCGCCCGGCTTTTGTTGGTAAAACTTGGCTGAAAAATCGCCCGGTTCGGACGCCCGGATTTCTAAACAAAAACCGGAAATCGCCCGGATTTTTCCAACATTTGTTCATTGAAAAAAAAATATATATATAATATTAATTCGTTTTATAGTCAAAATTTCAATAATCTGTATCTTTCTTATTCAAATATGTTTCACATGTTAAATCGTGTTATTTTCAATGTTTCATATGAAAATATATAAACAATTGACATCATTTCAACGTTTTATAGTTTATATATTGTGCTATCGTTCGTTCAATCGTATGCTGCAAATCGTGGAGTTTGGTTTAGTTATCCCAGCGGCCAATACGACAACTGGGCGCGTATTTTCTCACATCAATGACATTTGGACAGAAGAAAAAGGCAAATTGACACTGAAAAACGTTCGGGCACAATTGATGGTAAAATTCAACTGGAAGGAGACATGTTCAGAGTTTTATACAAAAATAAAAGAAGATGCTGGTTTTCTCCAAAAAGTTGCTGGAAGTGAAAAATAGAAAATGAGAGCTGATAGTTTGTTTGGTACTCAAGAGAGTGGACAGTCATCGACTTCGATGGAGATTGATTGAATACAATGTTGACAATTTAAGCATAGAACTCTTTCTGTAATAAACAGAATTAAAAATATTATTAACAAAACATATTTCAACATTTCAAAGCAATAAAGAGTTTTCAAAAGTTATTTATGAAAAAACATAGTCTTTGTTTTCTTCTTTTCTGTGCGATTTTTAAAAATTTTGTATTTCGCCCGGATTTCGCCCGGCTTTTCAAATGGAAATTTTGACACTTGTCGCCCGGATTTTGCCCGGATTTATAAAAAAACCGCCCGGATTTTCCGGCCCGGAATACCTCCAAAAAAAATCTGGCAAGCTTAATATAATATATATTCAATTGGTGGACCAAAAGCAGTAACGTTAGTATTCAAGTTAGTAACAGTTTATGAAATTAATAAATGTTACAATCAAATTTTATTTTGGACATAGCACCCACCAGTGGTAAGCGCAAAGTATATTTGATTTTAATAATTTGTTATAAAAACTGGCTTCTTTTGAGCGACCAATATGAATATAATATATATTCAATTGGTGAACCAAAAGCAGTAACGTTAGTATTTAAGTTAGTAACAGTTTACATAATAAATGTTACAATCAAATCTTACTTTGGACATAGCACCCACCAGTGGTAAGCGCAAAGTATATTTGATTTTAATAATTTGTTATAACAACTGGCTACTTTTGAGCGACCAATATGAATATAATATATATTCAATTGGTGGACCAAAAGCAGTAACGTTAGTATTCAAGTTAGTAACACTTTATGAAATTAATAAATGTTACAATCAAATTTTATTTTGGACATAGCACCCACCAGTGGTAAGCGCAAAGTATATTTGATTTTAATAATTTGTTATAAAAACTGACTACTTTTGAGCGACCAATATGAATATAATATATATTCAATTGGTGGACCAAAAGCAGTAACGTTAGTAAAAATAAATGCAAAAAAAATTTACTTCTATATTTTATCATTTATTTAATTTATAAATTTTTTTTTTTACAATAAAATTCCATTTAAATTTACAATAAAATTGTAATCTAATCCAAAATTTACATCAACATCAATTAATATGGACATTTTTGAACAAAAATTTTCTACACTTTGATTTTTACACGTTTTATCACAATTTTAATAAATTTTTCTTTCTATGAGTATTTTATTTCAAGCTTTTCTTATAATAATAATATATTTTATTTATTTTTTATTTGTTTGTGACAACTAGTTTCGAACTTATTTGTTCATCTTCAGGTCATTTTTTTTAAACTGAAAATGTACCTAACATCTAGTTTTATATATAATAATAAACTCTTGCAAGTTTTTTCTTATTATTCTAAAATTTGAAAATCGTAGTCAATATAAAATAATAAAGTAATTTACAGAATTGATTTACATGTACATTCAACGTATTTATACACAATTAAGTACGTTTTTGTTTGTAGATATAAGTAAATTTTATACATGTATATACTTATATACCTTTTAATAAAATAACGTCAAGGCATTCGTTGAGATTTTATCTCTCTGTTTATATATTTCAATTTCTTCTAGCTGGTCCATTATTTTGCTTTTCTTTACTTGGTGTACATTTCCTACGCGAGATAAAAAACGTTTTTCGTTCGTAAACATGTTATGTTTACTCACTAAAAACAATGTTTTTATCTCTTGTAGGAAAATATACTAATATTTTATTTTATTTTTGACTAAACATAATTTAATTGTGTGGATAAAATAATTTTTATAGAAATGTATGTATATACAATGCACTTACATCTACAAACAAAAGCGACTTAATTGTGTATAAATATGTAAATCTACAAATTGCTTTTATTATTTTATGTTGATTACGATTTTCAAATTTTAGAAAAAGAAGAAAAAACTTAGAAGAGTTTTTTATAGTATATAAAAATTAGATGTTAGATATATTTTTCAGGTTCAGAAAAACGACCTGAAAATGAATAACAAGTTCGAAATTAGTTGTCACAATCAAATAATAAAAAAAAATATCACAATTAAATGAAAGTTTTCTTAAATAAAAAACTCATATAGAATAAAACAAATGTATCAATATTAATTAATAGTTGACAAAATTTACAAAATTGCAAACAAATCCTGCTTTGGTCAGCCTCCACCAGTGCAAAGCGCAAAGCAGATTTGAAATTAATAAATTATTGCTATCAAATTTTACTTTACTTTTTAATTTTAATTTTACTTAAAGTAGATTTGATATTAATAATTTGTTAAAAAAACTAACTATTTTTGAGCGACCAATATGAATATAGTATATATTCGAATTGTTCACGAAAAGTAGTAACGTTAGTAAAAATAAATGCAATAAAAATTTACATCAATGTTAATTAATTTCCACCAGTGATAAGCGCAAAGCAGATTTGAAATTCATAAAAAATTTAAGAAATTTATTTACAAAAATTTTCATAAATGCATCAATAAATTTTTTACATTGTTTTATTCATAAATTATATGTATTGTATGTATTTTATATTTGTTTGCAGTTTTATTCATAAATTATATGTGATAGTACTGTTGTTGTGTTTGGTTCTACATAGGACATTCATTTGTATGTTCTCAAGCTGCAAATATATATTTCGATTAATATATTTTTTTTTTAATTTGTTTTTGATTTTAAAATATATTTTACCTTTCTGCTTGGTTTTTTATTTAAAATAATCTGAAACAAGCGATTCTATTTGTACACAAATTTGTTTAGTGCAGAAACCTACATATTTCTAGCGAATATCTCGCTGTTTGTACTTTTTGCTTCGGTTTTTTAATATTGATATATCATAACTTCACACGTTTGCTGCCGAGTGACATATTCAAAACGATTCAACTACAAAACAACTAGTTGTTGGAAGCGAACGTGTTAAAGCATATAAAAGATTCGTAATGGAAACAATTTTTATTGGGTCATGCGAGGGACTCGATAAAATGCTATTTTTTAAAACAAAAACAACTCTATTAAATAGAGTAAACGTGCTATTTTTAAAGAAATTTTTTTTTTAATTTTTATTAAAGAACTTATCCACAATGCGAGTAAAAAGCAAATCTGAGAAAAAGATTAGAAGAGAGAAAAAAAAATTACATAAGAAAAAGAATGATAATGCGGTCTATCAGCATAGTCAAAAAATTGTTAATAAACAACGAAAAATAAAACAGAGAGAAGATGTTGAAAAAAGAGAAAAAGAGAATCAGCAAAGGCAAGAGCGTCATGTTGAAAAAAGAGAAAAAGAGAATCAACAAAGAAAAGAGCGTCTTGCTGAAGAAAGGAAGGATGCAAAATACAGAGAAAAAGAGAATCAACAAAGAAAAGAGCGTCATGTTGAAGAGAGGGCGGACGTAGAAAAAAGAGAAAAAGAGAATCAACAAAGAAAAGAGCGTCATGTTGAAGAGAGGGCGGACGTAGAAAAAAGAGAAAAAGAGAATCAACAAAGAAAAGAGCATCTTGCTGAAGAAAGGAAGGATGCAAAATACAGAGAAAACGAGAATCAACAAAGAAAAGAGCGTCATGTTGAAGAGAGGGCGGACGTAGAAAAAAGAGAAAAAGAGAATCAACAAAGAAAAGAGCGTCTTGCTGAAGAAAGGAAGAATGCAAAATACAGAGAAAACGAGAATCAACAAAGACAAGAGCGTCATGTTGAAGAGAGGGCGGACGTAGAAAAAAGAGAAAAAGAGAATCAACAAAGACAAGAGCGTCATGTTGAAGAGAGGGCGGACGTAGAAAAAAGAGAAAAAGAGAATCAACAAAGACAAGAGCGTCATGTTGTAGAGAGGTTGGACGTTAAAAATCGTCAAAAGGAAAATTTGAAAAGAAAAATAAAACGATATGATAAGCAATACAGACATCTCGAAATGGCTGCTAATGTTACATATCAAAGGAAGAAAAGATCTTCTATTAAAAAAAGAGTGGCCGAAAAAGTTATTGATCGTAAAGCAAAGCAAGAAAGGCGAAAAAACCTAACGCTTCGCAAAAAAGAAAACGAGGCAGAACGTCTTCGTAAACGATCACTAAGAATAAATGATATTTGTGCTTTTCGCGAAAAACACATTTTTCATTTACAAAAGATTATTAAAGATGAGCTTGATAAAAAGTCAAATATTGCAAAAGCAGCAAAAGAGCAATTGCTTTTTATTAAAGAAATACGTCAAGTGCCAAAATATATATGTTGCTGTTGTATGGGTCTTTTCTTTAAAAAATCTGTACAACAATTAAACATGGCTAAAACAATTAAAACGTTCAATAAAAAGACTAAATTCGAACAAATTGAGAGCGAATCAGAGTTTATAAAAACTTTCGTTGGATATAACTCTGATTATATCTGTAAAACATGCAACGTCAATATTCAAACAGGAAAAATACCATTAACCCATCATAATTGTGGATTAACATTTAAAAATGTAGATCAATCAATAGCAATATTAAATCCACTAGAAGTGCGAATGATATCGCCTATATTGGTTTTCCTAAACATACGTGAGTTGATGTTTTATATGATAAATCCACAACTCGGTTTAAAAGGATCAGTGGTTAATATTCCTATCGAGGTGAATGAAATGACGCAAGTTTTACCAAGAGAATTCGATGATCTCTCAGTAATACAAATCAAGTTGAAAAGACACTTGAACCACAAATCGGATTATATGTTCGAAACTGTTAGTCCAGCCAAAATTATGAACGCTTTAAAAATTCTTGTAAAAAAACCACTCTATATAAAAAATAATATAACAATAAACGAAAACGCCTTTAAAAATTGCATTGAACAAAACTGTGAAGAAACAATCAATTTTGTATTAAACAAGGCGGACTTACAAGAAATGGATCAAGATAACGAAGTAAAAGGTGAAAAACTAAGTTTAAATCCTTTATTAATCACCACAGCTACGAATGAGGAAGTTGCTGAAAACATCATCAAAACTCAATGTATTCAAATTGAAACCATAGATGAGGAAGATTTTTATATGGATGAAGATGATATAAAAAATCTCGAACGGATAGAAAATATATTCATCGAGAACCAGGAACATCCAGAACATGAGATGAATTGCCAAGAGGTAATGGTTAGAAAAGATGTAAATCTTCAAAAATTATTAAATGAAAGAAATTTAATAAAAATTATTGCTCCTGGTCAGGGCAAAAAACCTATATCTCCCAAAAATTTTGAGCATTATGAGGAACTAGCATTTCCTCAATTAACAGGTGGAGACTTTTACGTGTACGATGAAACAAAAATTTCCATGACGAAGAAAATAAAATTTCAAATTAAACATCATGACCGTAGGTATTGTACACCCGAATCTGTTTTGTTTAAAGCTTCATTGAAAAATGAAAGCAATTTAAACAGCGCTATCATAACTGCTCTTAGAAAGGTTTATAAACCTCAGCTTATGACGGCAGCAGACGTTCGAGGCGAAAATAATATTCGCTCCCTGTGCTCAAATAATCAGGCATATCAGTTCATGTCAAATATCAGATCAAGTCCTGCATATGCAGAAAAAGCAGGCAAACGAGCGTTGGCAATGATTCGACAATTTGGCTTACCTACATTGTTTTACACAATAACAGCCTCTGAATCCGCTTCACCAGAACTGATCATACAATTAAAAATGAATGAACAAAGAAACCAGCAAGGTTCTGAAAAACATGAAAAAAGAATTACAGTTTTGGAAGCATTGGAAATGCAAAAAGCGGATTCTGCTCTTCTGATTAGAAACGATCCGGTTTTGTGTGCAGAATACTTTAACAACCAATCGTCAGCATTCATAACGTACGTAACAAATAAAAATGGACCATTTGGAGATAATTATGTTACAGATTACTTCAGAAGAAGGGAATATCAAATGAGAGGCTCACCGCATGATCATGGTATGCTTTATCTAAAGGATGCACCTATTGCTGATTTTAAAACAGCAAAAAATTTTGAGGAAATTGAAAATTTTATAGATAAACATATAACATGCGAGTTTGATGAAACAAATCCATATATGGTTCAATATCATCAACATAGATGTAATCAAACTTGTTACAAGGGCAAGAATAAATCTGAGTGTCTATTTATGTTCCCCAAATTTGTTTGTCCAAAAACAAAAATACTATTACCAATTCCAAAAACACATAACATTCGGTGTTGCTCTTGATATTTCCAAGGCATTTGACAAAGTTTGGCATAACAACCTTATATGCAAATTGAGATCCTATGGTTTAGACGAGCAGCTTATATCTTGGACACAGAGCTTTATATCTGATCGAAAATTTCGCGTCAATGTTGACGGTGTATCATCGAATACTTTTTCAACTAATGCAGGAGTTCCTCAGGGTTCCGCTTTGTCACCAACTCTTTTTCTTATCTATATTAATGATTTGTTGGACTCAACGGTTCATCCTATACATAGTTTTGCTGATGATAGCACGCTTCATGCGTCTCATGAAGCACCTAAATTATATACACCCTTAGCGCTTAGTGAGTGTAGGTCAAAATTGATAGATTCCCTTAACACTGATCTTAAAACAATTATGGATTGGGGTATTGCTAACAGTGTTGAATTCAATACAAGCAAAACACAGGTTTGTCATTTTTCTAGGATAACGACACCCAATCCTTTTCCATTAACATTTGGCCCCAAAAATCTTTTAGAGAATGAGTCTGTCAGACTTCTAGGAGTTGAGATTGAAAATAATATGAAGTGGAATTCTCATATTTTTAATCTGGCTAAGAATGCTGTTCAAAAGTTAGGATTTTTGGGGCGATGTCGTAAGTTTTTCGATAGCGAACAACTTCTTTTAGTTTATAAATCTTTTATACGTCCCTGCATGGAATACTGTTCTCACATATGGGGTGGAGCTTACTTGAGTAGCCTCAACTGCCTTGATTCTGTACAGCGTAGAGCTATTAAACTCATTGGTAACCCAAGTCTTACTAACGGTCTTGATTCCTTGCAGCACAGAAGAAATGTTGCTGATTTGACTATATTTTATAAATATATTATGGATGAACGAGCTTCTGAAGAGATCAAATCGATTTTACCTAAATCAGCAAACCTTTCGCGTCACACCAGAGCAAACGTAGCAGCGCATCCCTTGACAGTTCAAATAATTAGGTGTAGAACTGTAGCCTTTCAACGTGACTTTTTCAACAGAGTCTCTCATCTTTGGAATGCCTTACCTTCCTGGGTTTTCCCCGATGAATTTAATCCTCAAGACTTTAAAGTTAACGTTCATAAATTTCTCAGAGAATCTTAATTTGCATTCCATTCTTATCCCTAGTTGGCATGGTATCTTCGGATATTCAGAGATGTTAATTTATAATTTATTATAATTAACACTAAACATGCCTAACTTTGAATAAAAAAAAAAAAAAAAACAACATACTGACGACATAAAAGAAATTTAAAAAAAAATAAAAGCACAAATGATTTACTACAGTAAAACTAGAATTACTGAATCATTTGAAACCATGCTTAGAAACTTAAATATAACAGAATCGCAATATATGGAGGCATTAAAATACTCCATAGATAAGCCGACTGTTTTTTATAAAAGAATGAGTAATGAAGTATCAGTGAATACATATAATAAAATTATTCGTGATGCATGGGAAGGTAACACAGATGTACAATTCATACTTGAACCGTATGCAGCTATTACGTATCTATTCCAGTATTGTTTAAAAAGTGATATTGGAATGGTAACCACCATGAAAGAAGCTGTAAAACAATGTAGGGAAAACGACAAAACAATGAGGGAAACATTACGATCATTAAGTAATGCCTTCATTAATTCTACTTTAATTTCGGCACAACAAGCCGCGGATGAATGTTTATCTCATCCGATGATTGCATTCAGCCTAGATGAGCAATTTATTTACACGAATTTGCCAAATAAACGAATTGTCCTTAAAAAATCCGAAAGAGAATTGGCTGATATGGAAGACGATAGTACTAATATTGCTAGAGAGGAATATATAGAGCAATACAGTAAACGACCAAATCAACTTGAACATTTATGCTTAGCTGATTTTGCAGCATGGTATACAAAAAAACGTTCGTATACAAAGAATAAACCAGACGACTACGCCCCACAAGATAGCGATAATAGCGATGGTGAAGACCAAGATAAACACAAAAGCATATATATGAATGAGCCAATGTATGAAAAAAGAAAGAAAGCACGCATTATTAGATACTGTAATTTTAAAAAGGAAAAGGATCCAGAAAATTATTACAGAGAACAAGTTATGCTTTTCTTACCCTGGCGAAATGAAGAAGAAGAGCTCGTATATGCTGATTGTAAAGAAATTTACAAAAGAAATTTAAAAACAGTCATTCAAAAATTCGAAGAATACAATAAATTGTCTGATGAGGAGCTGCAAGAAATAAAAGATCAAGCAGAAATTGAAATGTTTGAGTTTGGTCAAGAGGAAATTCAGGAGTTTAAAAAAAATGAATTGCCAGAGGATGAAAAAATAGATATTTTTAAACAACTCGGCATCAAAAGCACAACAGACACAATATATGAAAAACAAGAATTTCAAATTTCAGCCCCACCTCGCATCGATCCCGTTGATTTACTAAAGCTAAATCAAAGATTAAATGAAAAACAACGGGAATTGATAATGCATATTTTACATTCTTTTAAAAATGGTGTAAAAGATGAAAAATTAATTGTGCTTGGATCTGCTGGAACAGGAAAAAGTTACTTCATCAATTGTTTATATCAAACAATGACGCATTACTTTGATAACATTCGAGGTGGAGATAAAGGAGAAATAAAAGTGTTATTAACAGCTCCAACGGGGATAGCTGCTTTTCTTATAGGGGGGGCTACATGTCATAGTGCATTTAGTTTGCCAACTAAACGAATGATTTTGGGGCAAAAATCATTATTAAATCCAGATACAGCAAACACAATACGTGCAAAATTGAGGCATATCGAGATTATTGTGATTGATGAAGTATCAATGGTATCAAACACAATGTTGTATTATATAAACAGCAGGTGTCAGCAAATTTTTGGTAGTGATGAGCCATTTGGTGGGAAATGTGTTGTTTTGGTTGGCGATTTTCTTCAACTACCTCCTGTAAAGGCACCAGCAATATTTGAAGAACCAAAAAGTGATTTAATACAAGAATATTGTTTAATGTTCTTGTGGCAAGAATTCAAGTTGTTTGAATTCACACAGGTTTTGCGTCAAAAGAATGAAAAATTCATTGACGCTCTAATCCATTGTGCATTTTCTACAATGACAAAGGAAGATATAAAACTCATTCAAACACGTAAATGTAATCACGCTAATGTGCCTAACAACGCCATCCGATTATTTTATAAAAACGAAGATGTTCGAAATTATAATGAAACACGA
Organism: Diogma glabrata; assembly: GCA_963693315.1. Lineage (NCBI taxonomy): Eukaryota > Metazoa > Arthropoda > Insecta > Diptera > Cylindrotomidae > Diogma > Diogma glabrata. Next base: position 16,722 of record CAVNZG010001307.1, read on the forward strand.
ATTTCCCACAGTACTGGAATACTACACATTGTGGAAGCAATTGATACTATAGACAAAAAATTTCCACCTCCAAAACTAAATATGATGTTAAAAAGATATCGTGAGAACGATATTGCCGAATCCTATGTTCCATTTGAACTCAAGGTGAAAATCGGCATCAAGTACATGATTGTGACAAATTTAAATACGCGTGATGGTCTAGTAAATGGAGCTGTAGGAACCCTACAGCACATTACTTTTGACCTAAAAGATTCAAAAAAGCCCATCATTTTGTGGTTAGCTTTCCATAATTCAAATGTCGGTAAAGAAGAGAAAGCACCGTTTCTTGAATTTATGAAGCAAAATGGTATCGAATTAAATTGTGTACCAATTCAAAAAACTAAAACCACAATAACGTCTACGCGAGCTTTTAAAGAGATACACGTTGCATATCGTCACCAGTTTCCTGTCGTTCCAGCAGAAGCCATCACAATTCACAAATCATAGGGCTCAACTATGCAACAAGTCTGTTTAGATTTTAGAAAAAAACAGCCTGGGTTAACAGCTGCTCTAAATTATGTTGCTCTATCACGTTGTGACATCGAGGGACTCTATATTTTGGGCGATTTTGAACCACCCAAAAAAACAAAAAACGAAAAGGAAAACAAATTTATAAAACAAATGGAATTCTTGAAAATGGAAAAAAAATTACAATTGAGTTATTACAATTTTGATAATAAACTGGGAAAAAGAATAGTTTATCATAATGTAAATTCATTCCAAAAACATAAGGACGATGTTTTGAATGATATTTGGTATTGGAAATCAGACATTATTATTATGGCTGAATCTAATGTAATAAATGTAGATGAGTCTGAAATACCAAATAATTTTAAGGTACTAGCACCATTACCTGAAAACAAAATAATTAAGTTAAAATCAAGAGGATTAGTAATTCTGTCAAGAGATAAAAGTGATATACAAAATCTCTCACCACTATGCATTGTGGAAGGCAGAAATGACGAAACTGAACATAATTGGCATATCGACTTGAGAACATTTATAATTGACGGACATTATTTCATAACTGGATATAAATCCCCCCATACACCAAATTTAATCTTTCTAGAAGAATTACGAAAAAAAATAAATGCAGCCCCTTCTACATATTTTACAACAATCATAGGAGATTTTAATTTTAATATGAAAAAGCAAAATAGTTTGAGTAATATTTTGCTAAATTTAAATTTTAATAATCAACTATCAAGTAAAGCATCTACAACAGATGCTAACACTCAAATAGATATGGTATTTTCAAATTCTACGGAAGGATTTGGGGGGACTCGTGCATCTTTTTTTTCAGACCACTTTTCCTTATACTACCAAACTCGGAAATATAACAATGAACCAATTAAAGAGGAGAATTTTAATAAGGAATTCGAGAATGGTCAGATAAATAGTATAAAGAAAATAAAATTAGAAAATGAGCAGGAGGATATTAATATGCCAATTGTGAACTCTAGGGCTAAATATTTAGCAAATATTGAGCAAGATACTAGAGAGCAAAGCATTTTAGAAAATGTTATCGACAATAGGAAACGAAAGGTTACAACAATTAAGGAGCAGAAACCAAATGAACGGCTATCCATAATGCTCCCATTGGAATCCTCTGCTTATATGGATAATTGTTTACAAGATATAGTGGTGGATCCGTTGTATTCTAAATCAAAATGGAATCTGTTTAATCTTTGTCCATACAATTCATTTGCACATGGGCCGTTCACTTTGTTAGAAACAAACCGTGAGTTTTTAGAAGCTGCTATTAATAGTGCTGATAGATTGTACGGAATTTTACAAATTTTAAGGAGAAGAAAGAACAGAAAACAACGGCATACATCATGGATCCAATTTTTAAGCAAAATTATGATTGAAAAAAATGTTTTCGAAAGGTTCATCCAAATTGAAACAAGTAATGAATATAATATGGAAGCTGATGTGACAGACATCGCTTTTGATTTATTAAATTTAAATTCATATGAAATTATATCATCTTGTTTGGACGAAAATTGCACTAGTATAATACAAAACAGAGGAATAAAAATAATAGTTCTTCGTATCGAAACAGAAAAATTAGAATGTTTTCAACAGCTAATTTTAACAACTGTACAGGAATATGGAAAAAGATACGAAACTTGCAACGTTTGTAACAGGCTCGCAAATAGAGAAGATGGTTTTCAAGATTTCATTTGGTTAAATGTATATAAAACAGGAACAGTTGTAATACAAAATGAAATCTATAAATAATCAAAACAAAAAAATGTGTTACCTGCGATACAACCTGAATTTACTGAATTGCGTTTGCAAGATATACCAACAACGTTGCAATTAAAAGGAAAAAACTATCATTTCAACTATTTAATTCATTTAATAGATCGTCATTTCACTTGTTATTTTTATAGCAAAGAGAAATTTATTCATATTGATGATGTTCCCAACAGAAATAAAGCAACGTTTGTTGATGGAACTATAAAAATTAGACCAAAACTAATTCTTTATTCCATTTACAAAACGTAATCTGTTTATACAAACAAAACAAGTCAACTGATTGATATTCATACTAGTTAGGACAATTACACATGAAAATTGAAATATAAATCCAAATAAGAGGAAAAATAGTTCATGTTGAGGAGCAGACCTCATTAAAAAACGGCCATTGGGTCAGATACTAATGCTGTATCTCTGATGATGACCAAAGCAGGTCGAAACCCAAAGATTAATTGTCAGAAACTTCGGTTTTACTTTCTAAAAATTCTATAAAATAAGGAAAATAAAAATATAATTTATAAACAAAATTGATTAACGATTTCACTTACTGTTAAAACCACTATCTTCCGAAAATTTAGAATAACAATTCCATTATCTAAGTCATTTTGAATCACAATAACTCGCGTCTTATCATTTTCGTCAACATTCAATCTGATTTCGTATTGTTGAATAGTATCCTCTTGATATTCATCATTATTTTGGTGTAAGTCCTCAACAATTTGTGATGTACATATTTTCATCATCTTTTTCACCGGGTTGTTTTAAGTTTTAGACTAAATTAAAACATATAATTGATTTGAAAGCTATTTTTAATTCAAAAATATAATTTAAAACAATTGTTTAATAAATAATAATAATAATAAAGCAATAAATTTATTTATTGCTTTTATTATTATTACAACTTATTGAAAATAATTACCTGTTACTAATTTGGACCAAACACACAATAAAACAAATCTTTCGGAAAGAAAGAAAAGTGAAAACACTCGTATAACTAAAAATGCACGATTATACTTGTATACAGCGTTGCCGCTTGGATACATTTGCATCCATTCGGATACATTATTTGAAAAATTTATTAAATGGATACTGGATACAAAAAAATCACAAAACTGCTGGAATGGATACAATTTTTTAATATGCATTTTAGCTGTGTTAGTTTTCCAAAAACTTTGAAAATGTTTATGAAATTTGTTACATTGTTCGTTTATTCTCTTTTTGTGAAAGAAAAAGTAACAGAAATTGTCGAAAAATGTATATGGAATTTATTCATCGAATAAAACACAAATAAAAATCATCAGATAAAAAATTTGATTGTGATTTTTTTGTTGTTATAATATAAATAAATGTGATCAGGAAACTGAATGTTACTAATGATATATCGTAATTAGTCCTTTAGCAATATCAAATAATCATGTTTCATTTTTTCATAAGAGTGGATACATTTTTTTAAAAAATCGGATACATTTTAATTTTTTTTGAGCGGCAACGCTGCTTGTAACAAATATAACTATTTGTACTAAAAATATCTTACATTGTATCAAAACCCCCGATATATCATAGCCATACACTTTCACGCCATTTGCAATAAACAATGAACATTGCCATATGCAAAAAATTGGATTAGTGTTTTTGATTAAATATTTTTGAATTTTTTTTATATGGGAGTTTTATTTTTCCAGATGGCGTTATGAGCGTTATGGCGATTTTTTGAATTTTTTTTATATTGAGTTTTAATTTCAAAATGGCGCTACAAGTTCACGATTTTTATTGTGCTAAAAAATGTAGATGGCTTCTATACCGGGGGTTTTGACTGTATTCTTTTCGACTAACCCAGAATACGTAAAGGCGAACTCAAGCTTTGCAGACAAATTTATTAGTGTCGACACTATAGAGGAATATTTTTTATTATTTCTTCAATTTGATGCTACATAGTTTTTTTAATCCAAAAAATTAGAATAAAATAAAAATGGTTTTGTTGTTTGCTGTCAAAGTTTTTATTGTAAAATTTTCGGAAATTTTACAAATGTTAACAAACACTTGTTTTTAGAAAATGTTTGGTTGGTGGAAACAGATTCTTAGCAAAAGTTAGTAGACATTGGAAAACGTTTTGTTGTTGTTTGTGTAGTGCAGTAGATACTACCCTTAATATGCATCGTATGCTTTTGAAAGCAGTATTGTTATTTTGTACACATCGTGTACACATCGTGTACAGAAAAAGTTTCAATTTTTAATTTTATTCTAATTTTTGGAATATTTTTAGAATTTTGAATAAAATAGAAGTTTTGAATTTTATATATATATATTTTTAGAATTTTGAAAAAAGTTTCATTTTTTGATTTTGTAAGAATTTTTGGAATATTTTTAAAATTTTGAAAAATTGGAAATTTTTGATTTTATTATTATTTTTGGAATTTTGAAAAAAGTTTTAATTTTTGATTTTGTAATAATTTTTGCAATATTTTTAGAATTTTGGAAAAGTTCGAATTTTTAAGAATTTTTGGCATATCATCAGAATTTAGAAAAAGTTTAAATATTTGATTTCATTCTAATTTTTAGAATATTTTTGGAATTTTGAAAAAGTTTGATTTTATTGAATTTAACAATATTTTTGGAATTTTGATTACAATTATCCGGCAACGTATTGATGTTTCGTGTTAGTTTTGTAATAAATTTTTAAACAGAGTCTATCTCTGAATACTTGTACTTTAACAAAGAGTTATGTTTGATATTCATCGCTGCCCAAAACTAAAAACCATGTCCTCATAAAAGTTTTTTTGCCGAAAACTATATCAAAATCCTTAACCCAGACCGAAGTCTTGATATCTCAGAGCTTGAGATTTCAGCCCCTCCATATTTTCATAATTGGATTGGCACGCGAAAATAGCGATTATTTAAAAAAAATTGTTTTGGCAGAATTTCTGTCGACAGAAAAATTATGCCTAGCAGAAGGAGGAGCTGTAATTCTGTCGACAAAAATTCTGTTGGTTGACATAGATTCTGTCGACAGAAAAACTGTTTAGCAAAACCCGGCTTAACTGATTTTATAATAAAAAAATGTATCCGATTGTAAATCAAATTTAAATAAAATCGTAAATTTTTTGTTAATTTATGATCTACGGATGTGACATGAAAACTCCGAGTACTTTGTATAGTCCCCGCTATTGACATACATTTAACGTGATATATCACAGGCTACAGTAAGTTATTACTATAGCTACAGTAATATTTTAGGTATGTTGGAGATAAATTTTATTAAGACATAGCACTTTCAATATTAATTATGGAGTATCCTTTGTTGATGCCACGCTTTTGCTGGCCCAATGAAATAAGCTACTATGTAAACCTTCATGTTGGTTTGAAGATTTATATTATAAAGTCTTTTGAAACCAAAATGCTCCCAAATTTGAGATGACGCACATTGCAATAGTACATTTTTCTATGAAATCTGCTTCAAACAAATTGTAAGGAATACGTTTTGATAAAAAAAATTGAATGGAAAACACATTTCGTACATTAAAATGAAAAGTAACTACAAGATAGTATACTCAACCCTTAACGCGTAACAATCAGATACGCACGAATCCCTTTTAATTAAGTATAATAAGAATTTTATTAAGTAATAGATTAAATAATGGTTGAAGAAAAACTTAATGTTTTATTCAAACTAAAAATGAGATTTGGAACTCGAAATATCGTTTTTTTCCTAGTGAAACAAATACCTATTTTATTAAATTTTAAAACAGCGAAAAAGTATTTGCATTTTCAGAAAATTGTTTGCAACTTAAAGTGATTATCGTGCCATGAAATAAAGTACAACTCACTTTTAACTGATATTTCACTACTAGATAAAATTTTAATATAAGTCCCTCCAAAAGTTCTTTTACATTTTAAGGACATAACTTGAGATAACCTATATAGTGGTCTTTAAGAACGATCACTGGACTAACAGATTGTTGTTAAGATTCATAATTTTTGATTTTTTTCAACGCTAAACAGACAGTTGCAAAATATTGTATTAAGCTAAGCTTTAGTAATTTCAGCGTATACTTTAACATTACTTAAATTTCCTAGCTCTTTTTGTGTCGTACAAATTTCTTTCCTGTGAAATCCCATGTGGCTTATTGCTAGATGTAATAAGATTTGAAATAAAACGTGCAACGGATTTAAATTGAGATAGTTGTAGTGAAAGCGTCTGGGTTATCCAGTAATATTAATTTTTTATGCAAAGATTTCATTATTAAAAAACACTGGCACAGTATTCTACAGTGGTAATTGCTGTATATATTGCGAAGGTATTTGGTTTATTTTGTTTTATAAATTTAATGCAAAACTCGTAATGACCAAATTCTCACAGTAAAATTTATTTTGTATATTATGATATTTAACAACATTTTAAATTGAAATTGAAATCTTATACTAGTTCTCTTATTTTAGTTTTCATAAATATATCTTGCATATTAATTTTTATTCCTATGAAATCATGACACTCCCGCTAATATTACCAACTTTAAACATATTTTTATATAAAAAATAGTTTTCTATATATTTTACGACAAATAATTAATAGTTAATGGGACCAAACAATCTTTCTTTGCATATAAAAATACATGTTACTTGTAAGTCACTTCAATTCTTCTGTTATTGTCAATTTTTTATATTTTAATTTTAAGGACAATTAAACTGATATTTATTTTTTGTTTATGTCAAAAAATGTCTAGACAATATGAATTTAAGATAAACATTTTAATATCTGACGAAAAATATATAATAATGGACATAAAGTACAAAATTAATTAAATTTGCATAATTTTAACACCATATCCATAAAACGACCACCCAGCATTTTATTATTACTACTTGATGCCAATTTGTGGTGTTTTTGATAATTTTATTAACTAAATAGAAATATGAATGGTGTCATCCCGTGTTATTATCTTTGTCTTCCCGTCCGACGAAGATCAGCTGGTTGTGTTTGTAACACATGATCAAGCCATATAATTTAGTTGGATTTGATCAATCCCACTACATCGAAGTTCTCAACGAATTATGTGATACCCAAAACTGCTACTTTAAAGATTAAACAACAACTTGCCCAGCTTTCACTTTCATACTGGTTGTCTTAATGATTTGTAATATGTGAGTTTACACGGCCGCTAAAGATGTTTAAAGATGTTTTGATAAAAAATGTTTGTATGTCTAGAAAAAACCTCTGTTCAAATCAGAAAATGTATTATAACTTTAGCGATTATAACTGACAGCTGAATCAAAATGAATCTACAGCAGTGTAAAGAAATTTGATTACCTAATATAACTAAAAAAAATTAAATCATAATTAACTAATTTATTTGTTAAATGATACAAATTACTAAATCGTCTTGAAGCTAATCTAAATTCTAAAATCAAATAAACTTTATTTTTTTTAAATTGATCAAAGAAATAGGAATACTTAATGATGATGATGATACTCGTAAACATACAATTTTGTTTATCTGATGTATAGCCAGAAAATTTAACTAATTTATCTATCGATAAAATATGCTTAAGGTAATTCAATAAATTGGAAATTTATTCTAATTGGAATGTTTTCATCTCCGTTATAAGGAAATATATATGTATAAGATAAAGAAAATAGGTGTTTGATGATAATGAATTTATAGTTAGTTTTATCTATTTCTGTTATGATACACAACAAACAAGGCCTGTAGGAATTCTTTTGTTTAGATGTGATATGCATTTGTTTTATGTTTGGAATAAATATTCTTCTGTTATTCATTAAAAATATTGCATAGGGAATAAAATTCGTGTTAAATTATGAAGTACATGGTTTGTGTGAAGGCTATATTGTGCGGCTGTTACGATTTCTGTGGCCTTGTTCTGTTTTCAAATCACTCTACAAGTTTGGCATAAAACTAATGGAAAGCAAACACGATGGCTACGTTTCAGATTTGGTGAGCTTATCCCTCTGAATTAATTTGGAATGACAAGAAGTGTGTAGCTTATTGTCTCTGTAGAATTAAATCCAACTGGTACGCAATATTATATACCTTTTTATTTTAATTTTTTCAATTGTCAATTTTATTTATGATTGTTAATGTCAACACCGGGACATTTTTCTTCGTATAGTGAAACCGATAAAATGAAATTTTTCATCTAATTACTCATTTACACTAGAGTTTAGTTAGAGGGTCATTCCATTTTAAAGTCAACCTTCAAGCTAAATTTTTTTTCTTCACAAAACTGTAACTGTGACCTATTATTTTTTTTTCATATATTTTACTATAAGATATGGCAACAACTGTGAAAATTCCAATACATATAATTATTTTGTTTAGAATGGAATTAAGCGCATGGTTGTGAAAAAGGATTAATATACGAATTAAAATATATCTGGGCTATTATTTTGAAAACGTACATATTTTTGTTGATTTTTAAATTTTTGATTTTTAAAAAATCTGAAATTTTGATATTTTGTTGGCATTGACAAAAGGAAAAAAGTCATTTCTGCTTTTATTTTTTGTGTACTCTGAATCGGAGTTATGCGCGGTTGAATTTTGAGGCTTTTTCACGTAGTTTTTGGTAATGGTGGCAATGTTTTGTGAATAGGTGCCACAAATTTCATCCGACTTACGTATATTTTTGCAAGTAAAAAGGAAAATAATTGAATAATTGAAATAAGTAAGTTTAAAATTAATAACTTTTCTCTTTTCCGCTAGGCGGCGCGTAAAACCTTGGTTTACTTCAAAGCTCATATCTCAAAAAGTAGGCTTTTTTTTTTTTTGGTAGTAAAGTAAACATATGCAGCTATGAAATTGAGAAATAAAAAGTCAGCAATTCAATATGGATTTATTCTTACGATTTTTTAAAGTTTGGTATATGAAAAATTCACATGTGTTTTTTTATTAAGTTAATAATCCTGTACTAAATGTGGATCTAATAAATTAAACATTTCATATTTTAACACCTGCAATAAATTTGAACCATTTTCTGTGCGGTTAAATGGTTAAAAACTTATTAAAAATTAATTTAAGTTAAGTGGTAAAATAAAGGAATTTAAATTATTAAAAGGGTGTGTAAAATGTTTATTCATTTTAAAAAATGTCTATTCAGCCCCTTTTTACTAATTAAAATCTCATTAGAGGCTCATAATTTTAACATTTAAAATTTCTAATGACGCCCACAAACGGTTTTTGACCAAATTATACTTGCATCCAATCAAAATATATTAAATTGTACCTACCTAATTTTACCTGATTCTAACTATATCAAAACTATTTCAAGGGTATATATATATTGATTGGATTGCCTTATAATCAATTATATTCCAAAAAATTTAGAAGACATAACGTTTAGAAAAGATAATAATAGAAATGCCTTTCAAATTGTGCTGTAACTTGTACGGTCTCAAAAATCATCAGCGGACATCAAAAAATGTGAAACCAGCTGTTATCCAAAAAGCTGCGACCCTAAATTTTACTTTGCGTGATGGCCAGTTTATATGTGAAACATGTCGCACTTATATCTATAAAAATAAGGTAAACTTAATTATTTTATTAAAATGAATAAAAATTCATATGCAACTAATATTTTCTATACAGCAGCTTTCATGTTCGGAAACTATCGATAGTGAAATTTTTTCTATAAATCAGGATGTTGAAAATGTTCCAACGAACGAAAATATTCAAATACCTCCAGCATCTTTAGATCCATCACCAGTTTCGGTTGATACTATATCTCCACCAGTTCCTGAACTACTTAATGACATTTTAGAAGATATTAACAATGTTCTTGGAAGGCTAGCCGAATCTCCTATCAAACAAAACCATATTACAACAGGAAGTTATAAAAAAATTGCAAGTGTCACATCGGCAATAAGTCAAAGAATATTTCAAATAGATTCAGTTAAAGTGTTATCACCAAACGAGGAATGTGAATATACATCATGGCTTATGACCCTTAAAAAAGAGTTTAAAGATGCCAGCTGTAAATCAAAACAAGTGTTTTTGTTGACAACTCTACCACGTAAATTTTGGTCAAATCAACGTATCCAGGATGAATTTAATGCATCAAGAGGACTGGTAGAATTCGCCATGGATCTGTTGGAAACAGTAGGTCCTTACAGTTGGCCTCAAAGCAAACAAGTGCACAGTTTGTCACAAAATATAGTAAAACAAATTCAAACATACTTCTTATCAGAGGAAATTAGTAGAACAATGCCTGGCCTTAAAGATGTTGTTACTATTACAGAAGGATCGACAAAAATTAAGAAATCAAAGCGGTTGGTGTTATGGATCCTCACCGACATCTACGAAATGTTCTTGGAAGAAAACAAAGAACTCAAGGATTCCACTGTTTTTTACCGGATAACACTGCACCCGATAAAATAATTGCCAAAATGTTTTCTTTTTCTGATGATCATAAATATTTCAATTTAAAGGCAAAAAAAAATATATAAATTAATTTTTTAATGTATTTATTTATAATATTGATTAAATTATAATGTTTATAGGAAAAATATTTTTTTAATGTTTTTTTCTAATGTTAGTGTTGGTGATGTTGAAATTATAACAAAATCTTCGATCATTGGGATCTCCAATTCTTATTCTGAATAAAAACCTGTTTCTCAATCAGAAATACACAAAAAATAGTTCAAATTTATTGCAGGTGTTAAAATATGAAATGTTTAATTTAGTAGATCTACATTTAGTACAGGATTATTAACTTAATAAAAAAACACATGTGAATTTTTCATATACCAAACTTTAAAAAATCGTAAGAATAAATCCATATTGAATTGCTGACTTTTTATTTCTCAATTTCATAGCTGCATATGTTTACTTTAAAATTTGTGAAAAACAAAAAAAAAAAAAGCCTACTTTTTGAGATATGAGCTTTGAAGTAAACCAAGGTTTTACGCGCCGCCTAGCGGAAAAGAGAAAAGTTATTAATTTTAAACTTACTTATTTCAATTATTCAATTATTTTCCTTTTTACTTGCAAAAATATACGTAAGTCGGATGAAATTTGTGGCACCTATTCACAAAACATTGCCACCATTACCAAAAACTACGTGAAAAAGCCTCAAAATTCAACCGCGCATAACTCCGATTCAGAGTACACAAAAAATAAAAGCAGAAATGACTTTTTTCCTTTCGTCAATACCAACAAAATATCAAAATTTCAGATTTTTAAAAAATAGTTGTTTTTTTTTCGATGTACGTTTTCAAAATAATAGCCCATCTACAAAGAATTTAGCATAGCACAAATATAATAAACTGAATTGTTTTAGACTTTTTATTTTCTGTAAGCTAAAGTTTGGAGTGTCTGAATTGGACTACTTTGCTTTCCAAATAAATGAGATAAGCATTCTAAATACATGAATTCTTTTGTGTTACGTTAGTCACGTTACGTTAGTCACACATCATTTAAATCAAAAGCGTCAATTTATGAAAAACTAACAAAATTAATTACATTGAAGAAACTTATCAATAAATTTTATGTTTCATTTTCAACATCTAGAGAATTTTGCTTCATAATTTAGGTGTTAATTTAATGGTATAAAAAATGTTACGTTAGTCACATTTAAATTTTTATTTAAAAAATATCTAAAAATTTTAATTTAAATAAAAAAGCTTTATGATTTAGATAAATAAACTCGATTTACATTTTAAAAAGTCAACAAGTGCTTAAAATAATCTTTACTATTTTAGTTATAAGGAAACAAAGTTGTGAATTTCGGTATAAATGTTACGTTAGTCACTTTGGAATGACACTAGACACAACTTTTTTATAAAAGTATTCAAAAGTTTTATACGTCATCAGCGAATTAGACACGATTAATATCTTTCATTTGAAGAAATGCTATGTTTTGTCTTATTGGTGCACAGGCGTTTACTTTGTCTGATATTCCATTTTTTAAGAAAGTTGTACCTAAATTCAGCTTTACAAAAAAATTACACATAATATGCACTGTGAAAATTTTCTAATACAAATTAATTTTCTCTTTATGATCAAATTCTAAAAAAAGTTATTCAAAGCAAAAACTTTATTTTTGGGTATTATTAATTTGTAAGTCACTATATAGATCCTTTTGAAATAAATTTTGAATCGACATTTTAGACCTACAACAACAAAAAGTTCCAAAATGATCTTAATTTAAGACCGTGTGATATTACATATTTACGGTGAGTGGTGACCATCCGTCCTGCCGGGGTCAGTTCTATATTTTAGGAGTCTATCGTCGTGATTAATTTAAGACTTGAGGATGTTTGCGTTAACTCCAGTGACACCCAAACATCGAGCTTCTATACGTAGCCAGCCTTTGAAATTATTCCAAACCGGCTTATGATTGATGTCTAGTGTATTCTTTATATCTTGATTATACAGTTCAAATTTAATCGACTTTTAGAGTGACTGGCCGGCCAGAGCTAGGTCTTTAAAATCAAAATTTTCAGAACGGAAACAAACACAATACTCATGGGTTACAGTATCATCTCCGTAAGCTTTACAAATTTTTTGCATGTTTGTGCAGTGGTTTAACCTTTTTATATTCTTTCTTTTAAAAGTCGGACCAGCGCGAATATAACTCGCTCGCCGAGGGTCCCTTGTATATAATATTCTACGAGCAATTTCTTGATTTTTCTTAAGACAGAGTTTAAAAAAAACTAAAATCGCAGAAATTTTTTTTTATTGATGTCAACGAATTCCAATACCTAAATATACAAAATTAAAACCTCATTTCCAAAATTGCATGTTTTTGGCTTCTTTCACGTGTTATTATTTCATTATTTCACGTCACAATACTTCCTATACCGTGAGTTTTTTCAATTTTTTTCTTCTGTAATAACCATATCATTAATCGTCCTTGTATAGAATACTGTTCTCTACTCTTAACCACTTAAAGAATTCCATTTGCATTCGCTGTGCAGTCGCTATAATAGTGGAGATGCCGACAGTTTGCCTGTTTGCATAAACCAATTAACCAATAAAGCGGAGAAAAGGATATGCTGGAGATATGAAAGATCTGATTTCATTTCGAGAACTGCTGAGATGATATTGGAAAATATATGCAGCGCTTCAAACTTGACAATGATGCGCCAGATATGAACGAATATAGCAAACAAAGTGAAATATTATTTTTATCTATTAAGAAGGCCAAGCACGGTGCGCCTTAACTAAAATTAAATAAAAAGGTCTTACACATAGAAAATTAGTAGAGATTCTGAATTTACAATGTTCATAGATAAGAAAAATCAAAAAACTAAAATAATCTGTGGAGAGATTTTTAAATAAATCCACAGTAAGTCATTGGAAATGCTTTCACATTTGTCTATTTGTTATAGTCACACATACTAACTAATTAAAATATCGTTGGGGAACTAAGGCTATATTCTAATTGATGCTAAATTGTACTAAACGTGCTAAATCAATTTAGTCAACTATTTTATTTGACTAAATCGACATTTTTTTTCTAAATAATTTGGAAGAAATTCATACGTTATTAATTTATTAATTTATTATATTAATTTAAATTAAAATTCGGTAATTTTGTTAAATTAAATTTAGATTTAGCAGTTTAGTACAATTTAGTCGTCGTTTAGAATACAGCCTTAGTCTTTGATCTGAAAACAATCAATAGCTGTTTTGGTGAAATTAAAATTCACCAAATAATCCACCTTTTCTAGGTCCTCGTCTACGTATATGACATCATCTTTCCGTTCGGGATTTATTCGTTCATGCATTTTACCCTTTGAAGATATAGGGAAACGAACGACTTGTGCAGTGTACTATTCTAGTTACTTCGGTCTGAAAGACCTAAGTATTACATTCATGAGCTAAAAGTGAAATTCTTACCCCCACTTTTTCGGTATTTCTCGACGTTTTAGGACCTACTAAAAAAGCAAAAAAAAAAATGTATGTCTGTCTGCCGGCCGACCGTCCGTCCGTCCGGCCGTCACAACCGACGAAATCTAGAAAACGGCTGAAGGGATTTGAAAAATTTTGAATTCTAAAAATAGGTACACTCAATGGTAAGATCCGAAAGGACGATGTGTTCGATAACTGTACCGGAAGTGTTGTCAAAACAAGGAAATATGCATATTTTTTGCTTAAAAAACGTTCATTTTAAGTGATAATGAGTAGAAACAAAGAATGTGGAGAAATCTGGATGGTCGGGATTGATATGTGAGATCAAAAACTAGATTATTGCATTATAAGTTTGTCAAAATAATGTTGTCAAGTGTGTCAAAAGAAAGATTTTTATTTATTTTTTTACCCAATTTTTTGGAAAAAAATTAAATTAATTATTTGTTTGAAATGAAATTTTATTATTATTATTGAAAATTATGGCATTATAAGTTTGTCAAAAATATGTTGTCAAGTGTGTCAAAAAAAAAGATTTTTATTTCGTTTTTTACCCAATTTTTTGGAAAAAAATAAAATTAATTATTTGTTTGAAATGAAATTTTATTATTATTATTGAAAATTATGGCATTATAAGTTTGTCAAAAAAATGTTGTCAAGTGTGTCAAAAGAAAAATTTTTATTCATTTTTTACCCAATCTTTTGGAACAAAATAAAATTAATTATTTGTATGACAAGAAATTTTATTATTATTATAGAGCATTATGGCATTATAAGTTTGTCAAAAAAATGTTGTCAAGTGTGTCAAAAAAAAAGATTTTATTTATTTTTTACCCAATTTTTTAGAAAAAAATAAAATTAATTATTTGTTTGAAATGAAATTTTATTATTATTATAGAGCATTATGGCATTATAAGTTTGTCAAAAAATGTTGTCAAGTGTATCAAAAAATGATTTCATTTTTTTTTAGCCAATTTTTTGGGAAAAAAATGTAGCTGTTTTTACGACGTAAATGTAATTGAAAATGAAATTGGACATGGAAATTTTTTAATTTGTTATAGTTTTTGAAATATTTTTGGAATTTTGAAAAAGGTTTGTATTTTTGGTTTTTCTAATAATTTTTGCAATATTTTTAGAATTTTGAAAAAAGTTTTAATTTTTGATTTTGTAAGAATTTTTGAAATATTTTAAGAATCTTGAAAAATTTTAAATTTTTGATTTTATTATAATTTTTATAATTTTGGTAAAAGTTGCAATTTTTGATTTTGTTATAATTTTCGCAATATTTTTAGAATTTTTGAAAAAAGTTTTAATCTTTGATTTTGTAATAATTTTTGAAATATTTTTGGAATTTTGTTTGAAAAAAGTTTGAATTTTGTGATTTTGAAATATTTTCTCGAAACGCTAAATGGAGAGGTTTTTGAGTAGTTTGCTAATTGTATCATCTTTTTACTAAACTATGTTAATTTCTGATCTGCTATAATTTTCCGACAACGTATTGATGTTTCGTGTTAGTTTTTTAATACATATCTAAACAGAGATAAAAAATACATGTACTTTAACAAAAAGTTATGTTTGATATACACCGCTGCCCAAAACTAAAAACCATGTCCTCATAAAAGTTTTTTGCCGAAAACTATATCAAAATCCTTAACCCAGACCGAAGTCTTGATATCTGAGAGCTGTGAGATTTCAGCCCCTCCATATTTATTCTAATGTTTTAATAAATTAAATTAAGAAAAGATTCGGACAAGCTGATATATAGTTGGCATGTCATATTCGATCAAATTCTTTTGAAATGTCTGCGTTAACGTACGTTTCATCACCTTTTTCTTCTTCAAGTATGCTCTTCCAAGAATTTGGGCTACATAGTTTAGAGATCGGTTTTCGAATTTTTATGCATGAATGGATGGGTTGGTATAACCGCATAACAAAAGCGCATAGGATTTTGATAAAACTTTGGTATATGATCCAGGCTAACTCGAAAATGGAAGATCTGGATTCATTTCAAAATTGCAAAAAAAATGAAGTTTGAATCTTCAATAAGTTCTAATCCTGGCTTTCAATATTATTGAGACTTGGTATACAAGGTTTTGGTACTGCTGCCAATATTTCTGCATACCTGCTTCTAGTTTGTCACTTCTGGTTAAACGGTATTTTTTAAGTATTTATCCCTACTGTATACAGTTTCAAATCGATTTTCATGAAACGCCGGTAAAAAGTTTCAATCAATATGAGAAATATTTCATTAGCCTTTAGGATACATTGGACAATGGGTTGATGGTCAACAGGTGCTTTTTTTCGCTATATTTTTAATGATTGTTAAGACTTAAGAGCATACAACATTTGTTCGTGAATGAATTTTGATGAAACTTAAAAAAAAATGCAAATATGTATGAGACGGAGCTGATTAGTTTTTGGGCGATATTGAACAATGTCCGTTTTTTTGAAAGCTCAATAACATCTGTATCTGATAATCGACTTGGATGAAACTTGGTACATTAGCCTTTAGAACGGTTTACAACAGTTCTGAATTCCAACTGTCGGTTTTTCACTTTCAGTAAAAAAAATTTTTTTGCAATTTTTTTCAGTGTGTTTATGCACACTGCAGCCTCCAATAATGACGTGATTATAATGAAACTTATGAAAAAGGTTTCAATTAGTGTGAGAAGATAATGATCAACATTTGAAACCATACAACTGCTGACTTTTCACGGTTTGTTTTTAAGGTTTGTTGTATGCTCCCGACTTCGTTCATTAATCAATTTTGATGACACTTCGAGAAAAAATGGAGATTGAAAATTCAAATGACAAAGAACTGATTAGTTTTTGGACGATATTAGCATATGTATTGGGGGGTCTCCCGAGTGCCTGTTTATTTGAAACTTCAATAACATCAATTCCTGATAATTGATTTTTGTTAAACTTGGTAAATATGCTAAGAGCATGATTTGTAACAGTTCTGCATTCCAACTGCCGGTTTGTTACTTCTGGTACAACAGATTTATGTTTGTTGGGATAAGTTTACACTCTACAGCTTTCTTTAATATTTTTATCTATAACATTGGTTAGCCATTAATTGAATTATTTGATAGATATTAGCCTACTTTATATCTAGAAAATTTTGTTTTCAGAGCTGTGGTGAAGTTAGCATAAGTATCAGCGTCGCAATATTATTTCGATAATAAGGCTATCGGTCTATAACTTGAAATATCACTCTTCGTTCCTTTTTTGGGGACGGGTTGAACATTGGCCGTCTTCCATCACGAATGTTAAAAACTAGATTTACATAGGATTTGCAGAAAATTTTGGTAAGAGTGAAAACAATAGAAGAAATGTTGTCCAGATCAGGTGCATTGTTGATGTTTATCCTCTTAAAAGTTTTGCAACAATTTTGGGTATGAAATGAAGTTCTTTTATATTAGCTCCTGAATACTGGATTTGGGGTATTTCTTTAAGAGTTTCCAAAACTATCGAATTTGAGGCAAAGCGATCAGTGAACAAAATAGCTTTCCTTGTGGAGTGAGTGACGATTAGAACTGTCAATGTTACCGGCAACCATAACCATGTATTTATGAAATTTGGCTCTAATTAGTAAACAGATTAAAAGATTTAAAAAATTGGGGAGATGTTGGTTTAAGAAAAAAAATATGCTGTTGTTCAGCTCGAGATGTTATACGGCGTTCAAATCACAATTGTTGTGGAGATTTAATTTTTAATCAAATATACTGTTACGAGTACAGAAAAATCTAGACGATTACAGAAAGATCTAGACGATTACGGTCACTTCCAGGAAAATCAAATCAACAAAATACTACAAAAAATGAATGAAATGAATAATTTTGTTGATGAACGTAACGTAAAATAATCGAATATTCTACTATTTTCTCAAGGTTTCTAAAAGTGACCTAGAATTTTCTAGAAATTAAGCAAAACCGTATATAAGAAATTGTCTGTTGTAGATTAAGAATTAGTGTTATTTTAAACCTGCGATAGTGAAGTTGAAATTATAAAAGTGATATTTAAATTAGTTTTTGTGAATAAAGTTTCAAGTTTTATTGAGAAGAAATATTTTGTGTATTATTTTAAACGTTGTGTTACTGAAAATTTCTACAATAAACCGTTGGAGATTCTGAAGCTGTTGAAAGAATATTCCAGTTAGGAATATTGTTTGCTGTATTGTTTTCCTGTTGTTGTGGAGAACAATTAAGGTGTTGAATACTTAATAAAACCTGGTGTTTGTGCTTACTAATCAGTGGTCGAACTCAGGACGAGATTGGGTATTGCGTTTATCGAATTGTGAGTTAGGCCAATTCGAAGGAAGTTTGGAAAAACGTAACAATACAATATTGTTTTTTTATAATTTTATCAAAATGGGTAACTAAGCTATTAATCCCCTCAAATTTTTTTTATTTTTGATCTAGGGGAGAGACAACCCCACGTACTCCAGTCGCTGCTATTGGCATACGAGCTAACGTGAGATATCACATACCACTGGCAATAGCAGCGAGATATCACAAGCCAAGATGATATCTTAGGGGTGCTGGCGGACTGAACTGTATTCAGACAACGGTTTGGCGCCTTCAATCCTATAGGTATAAAGATTCCTTGACGATTGCACATTATTGCTTGCTCGTAAAAACGAGCCTTCATATAACTCAATATCTGGGCTTTAATCGTTAAGGAAGAATGTGCGTCCCATGATCAAGGAATATGCCATTGTTGTATTATTGGCAACCTGATTTTATTTTTGTTTCTGCAAATTTGCTGTTCGCCTTTTATTTTATTTTTATTTTCTCTATCCTATCATGAAATATTGGTCTTTGACATATTTTATATGTGATAGGATTTGTTGTTTAGTTATCCCTTCTTTTAAAAAAAATATAAAAGATTAAACAACAAAAATAGATTTGCGTCCATCGACACCTCATTTGTGGGACGGGATGGGATGTTGTTGTGGAACTATGGTCTTAAAAGATTTTTATGTGTTGTTGTGACACTTATTGTAATTCCTATAACTACACAACACCTTTTATAAAAAAAAAATATAATAAGATATAAAGGTTCAAAAGAATGAATCTGCTCCGTTCCGTTTATTTTTTATCCCCTTCATTCTCGTTTAATACAACAGTCCGTTTTTAACTATCCAAAAATTTATATTTTACTTATATTTATGTTTTGATTTATTATTTTATAGATTTGCTAAATTATATTTGAATTTTATGAAATTTCTTGAAATCTGTTTATTTATATAAACATGTAGAAAACATAAACAACATTTGAGGTTATGTCCAACGAAAAAGTTTGAATTTGTGTTAAGTGTTCGTTCCGCTTTTTCCCCTCAGTGCATTGGGTTTTAATTGCCGTTTTACATATGAACTGACAGTTCAAATATAAAAAAAGTCCAAGCGGCACGTATATCCGCTAGAAATAGGTAGATTTCGAGATCAGACAGTTTTGTGTGCCAGTAGAATCTGATGTATCAGATTAGTTTAAACAAAACAAACTAATTTAAAACAGATATCGAACAAATTTTAAAAAGAAAATTAGCTACCTACAAGCAAAATTATATCTATCCAATTTTGCAACAAACAAATATCAAATCTACCACAGAACATGTGTGTGACAATTTATGACACAAACCTATTCTATATCATATGTCGTGCAATTACTGCAAAATATCAAAATAGTTTATTTCTAAGAAAAAAAAAATTTATTTCTTCTATTCAAATCTTTTATTTTTTTGACTGTTATAAGGTTGACATTGACTGTTATAAGGTTTTTGGAAATTGTAGTTATGGATTGTGTAATTTTTTTTGTTGAAGCCAACAAGTCAAAAACCTTTAACTGCAGAGGTTTATATTTATAAGAAACGGATTAAAATGTTTCCACAGATTCTAAATTTATGAAGATTTAAAAAATATTAGTATCCAAACGGTCGTTATAACGGATTAAAAAAACCACTTTTTTTTCTTGTCTAAAGCCTATA
This sequence comes from Diogma glabrata, assembly GCA_963693315.1. Lineage (NCBI taxonomy): Eukaryota > Metazoa > Arthropoda > Insecta > Diptera > Cylindrotomidae > Diogma > Diogma glabrata. The sequence goes on from CAVNZG010001307.1 coordinate 36,876, forward strand.
GTTCCTTAACCATGTGTCAGATTTTTCTGATTTACGAGCTTGTCCAAGATATTATTAAAACACACATTTTTAAGAAAGGTTTTTTGATCTGGCTCCACAAATGCAACCGTGAGAGCGTCGGTTGATTTAAACGCATTTTGTGTTTTACAAGCTTTTTTGTTGGATTCGCTCCAGAAGAAACATCAGAAACCTCCAACTGCAGAGGTCTTTTTTTGAAAGAAACTGATTAAAAAGGTTTCAAAGATTCTAAATTTATGAAGTTTTTAAAAATATTAGAATCCAAACGGCCGTTATAACGGATCTAAAAAACAGAGTTTTTTTCTAGTATAAAGCTTCTAGTTTCTTAACCATGTGTTGGATTGGGCTGATTTACGAACTTGTTAAAGATATTAATAAAACGCACATTTTTAGAAAAGGTTTTTTGATCTGGCCTTATAAATGCGACCGTGAGAGTGCCGGTTGTTTAAAAAAAAAATTTTTTTTGCAAACTTTTTTGTTGGAGCCACTCACTCAAGAACCTCTAACTGCAGAGGTCTATTTTTAAAACAAATTGATAAAAAAGATTCCAAAAATTCTAAATTTGTTAAATTTTTTGAAATATTAGTATCCAAACGGCCGTTATAACGGTTTTAAAAAATCAATTTTTTTCAGAAAAAAGCCTCTAGTTTCTTAACCACGTGTCGGATTTTGCTGATTCACGAACTTGTCCAAGATATTATTAGAACACACAAGTACAGAAAATTTTTTTGATCTACCTCAACAAATGCGACCGTGAGAGTGCCGGTCGTTTTCGTTATATCTCATATCGTTTATATATATATATATATATATATATATATATATATATATATATATATATATATATATATATATATATATATATATATATATATATATATATATATATATATAAACTTTTTTTTTTTTTGTTTTTTCGTCTCCGCTTATCATATATCGTCGTTTGGCACAAAAATTTTTCCAAAATTCCGAGATGAAGCCCATTGCAATAGGTAGATTTTTGTATGAAATCTACCTAATAGATTTTTGTATGAAATCTACCTAAAAAAAACGGATGGAACGGATCTATTCTCTTTGAACCTTAACATAAGCCAATACTTCATGATAGGATGTAAGAAATAAAAATAGAACTGGTAATTTTTTAAAAACTTTTTTTGTTATGTTGTTCCCCCGAATTTGGACGTAACAAAGGTCACCAACAGGCTTTTGTCCACACCTGTTGCAAGTCCATATCCCGGGTAAGAAAATGCTAAGGGGCCAAGCCTGGGCCAAGACCGCGCCATAGATTTTAATGGTTGGGCCAGGCTTAACATTTTCAAACGCCTTAAGCTTGGGCCAAGCTTGAACTGATGCCCTGGGGCCAAGTCTGGCAAACCAGACTCGGGCCACGTCTGGCAAATAAGACTTGGGCCAGGTCTACCAAACCATTTTTTTTCTATACCTCCTTTAAATGTGTGGAAAGAGGTTGTGATTAGAGTAACATATATGAAAATAAAGTTAGACATAATATGGCCTGCACATGTTTACAATGCATTAGACTGGTTAATAACGCGTAATATAATAAACTAAACCTTGGTTCTGTCTAGGCATTTACAATAAGCTAACTAGCCAAGGCTTGGCTCGCCAATACTGGCCCGAGATTGGTCCGTTGTTTAACATTGGCAGCTCCTACCCGGGATACAGCGTCTAATTTATATATGGACCAATCTGGGCTATATGGGCTATGGCTTAGAACAAAATATACTACTGGAGTATAATAAGTTTTATTTTATAATAATAACTATTTAAGTACACTGTTTATGTCGAACCTTTACCTCGGCAAATCAATGAGTAGTTCATTAAAGTTCATTGATATATATATATAAAGTAAAAATTACAACTTTGTTAATATATTGCTACGGTTATAACAAAATCATCACGAAATGAAACATAAAATTCTAATCAATTCAACATAAGTGAAGGCAACCTGTACAAAATTACGAAATCAAATTCGTAATCGTCGTCATCATCAAGTGACACATATACATAATTGTTGTTGTTTTCTTAGAAAGAATCAAAAATATTTTTTTGGATTTGTTTTCTAAAACCTTTTTTTACAGTTAGGAGACAAATAGACATTATTTGTTATGATTAGAATGTTGACTGAAAATGTTGACAAAATATTCTCTCATCCTATGAATTCACACATATTAGTGTCTAGAAATTTAATACAAAAAAATCCTAAAGAAATGCAATTTCCTATATGTAATCATAAATGAAAGATTCAACTTAAGTAAATAATGAAATGATAAAGTTTCAATTTAGAAATCATCTGAACATGAAGATTAAAATAAGAATCGTCATCGCCGTTGTGGCGATGACTGGATTTGAACATGTGTCTCTGATGAGTGTGAGTTGGAATCTTGGCACGAAACACACAAAAAATTTTCCAAGAGAAAATGAAAAATAATTTCGAAATGCAAAATTCAAATGATTTCCATTATGTACGTAAGCTTAATTGCTCACAAAAAACTCCTCCAAATTATTTTTTATTTTATTTATGGAACATTCCGGATTTAAGATGTTTTGAATCGTTATCGGTATCGATAAATCTTATCGATAAATAGGTATTTTAGGCAGAATTAATTAATTGTAAACGAAACGCTATATCGTGCACATAAAACCGCGTAAATAGAAGAAGTAATTTTTTAATTAGCTTTGTGAATAAAGTTTTAAGTGTTATTGAGCAAGAATATTTTGTGTATTATTTTGGACTAGCTAAGATTGATCCATCATTTGTAGGAATGTATGAGTGATATCCTCGTGTTCCAGGTATTGTTTTATAATTGGTGTATCTATCAGCTAGTTGACTTCGTTTTGCAAACAAAGAAATCCCTCTGCATTCTGTCACTATATGACAGTGGTGAGTGAGTGATCTCAACAGTTTAACTGTTTGCAGGCATAATGGATTTGATTTCATCCGAACACTGCTGATGAAGATATTTATAAAAAACAACGAGATCACAAATAACTAACAATTCGTTTAGCACGCCTTTGAACAGAGTCTAAAAGAGCCATTATAGTAACAGATGCAGCCCCCCAAACTTGGTAACAATACTCGGCATAATGCGGCCTGTTAACGATTTGCAAAATTATAATTGGCCTTTAATGGCAAAAAGGTTCCCCATCCCTGGTTTAGACTCATATTATACTTTTCCCTAGTTTCTAGTTTTTATCGGATTAAGAGTAAGACCATGTCGAAGTAAGGTTAGAAATACGTGACAATATATTTTTGTTGAAATACAAAAATAATCGAACCATGTCTTTGTAAAACGTAAACAAGGCAATGTTTACAAACACAATATGGACTTGCATTGTTTGGCGATCTGTCATTACTTGCCTAATGCGCGCGGCGCGGTCTACTATATCATATTTGGTTTAACCAAAAAAAACACGATTGAACGGCCCACTTTTTTTATCTGAAATTTTATAGCCAATCAAATAAAAATTTGAAAGCTAATGTATTGAATATCATAGAGAAATAATCAATTATTATTAGAAATGATTGTTAATTTATGAAATCCATAGATAAATTGCAATTTTGTTTAAAAGAGGGGGACAGCGGATCTGGTTTGGTTCAGGGCGGCCAAGGTTGTAAAGCCGGCCCTATCTATATACAACTGAGGGTGACCGGTGCCCAGAGGTGTGTTGGCTCTCTAATATAACCCAACCAGATCCTTCTATATATGAGCTTCAATCATTGAGTCACCAGCTCGATTATTGGCAACCTATGTTTAGTTCTGTTCCTGCAAATTTTTTAAAATAATTTGCTTTTTACTTCTTATTTTAGTTTTATTTACTCCATCCTATCATGAAATATTGGCATATGCCATTTTTTATTATGTGATCGAATTCGCTCTTTTTTATAGTTATCCAATATCCATTCCTTAAAAACAACAAAAAAATTCGTCTATCAACGTCTATCAACCTCAGAGCGCATATGGTTGTGGGACCCAGGTCTTAAAAGGTTGTTATGGCACATATTGTAATTCCTACGACACCACTATTTTATTTTTAAAAAAATTGGCATTTAATTTTCTCTTAAACACAATTTTACATAAGCGGTTACTTCTTACTTCATAGATTTAAATGTTTTCAAAACATGAACGCCTTAGGAAACGTTAAGAGTCATTTTTTCAAATTGAACACTTTTGATATTTGATACCTTCGATTTCCCTAAAATTTTCAGGATATATTAGTAGTGCTGTGATAAGAAAAGTGCAGTTTATCACCTCTTAAATCTGTCGCGTTTGACCTAGAATAGAGATCAAAGTTTAAGATCACGGGTAAATCGTATAAATTATATTTTTTTTTAATAAAATAACACGTGTAGTAGGAATTACAATATGTGTCACAACAACACTAGAAAACCTTTTAAGACCAAGACCCCACATGAACATACGTTCAAAGGTGTTGATGGACGTAAATCTTTTTCTGTTTTTTTTTTTTGCATTTTTCATCAAAGAATAGATAACTAAACAATAAATCCCATCACATATAAAATATGACATAGGCCAATATTTTATGATAGGATAGAGAAAGAAATAGTAAAATAAAAGGTAAATAGCAAATTTTTTAAGGTAGACCAGTGAAAATAGCTTTTTTGAGTAACAATTAGTAACAGCATGTAGACTTTTGCTAAGGAAGAAAATATTGCGCAAATGAGGGGAAACATAAATTAAAGGTGATCGGAGCTACGAGGGTGAAATGGGGTGAGTTTTTAGGGGTAGAAAATGGTCATTATTTTGACATTTTTTCCATTTTTTCACCTAACCATTTTTTCACATAACCTAAAATTTGCCGTGAAAATAGAAAAAACCGAGAAAAAAGGTCTTTTCGTTTTTAATTTTTATCTCACACAAAAAATTTTTTTTTTCACACATTTGTTGAAATCGTACCTTATTATGTTCTTAATACACTGTAATTTTTCGGAATCAAAATATTTATTTTTACGTTTGATTTTGATTTTAAACCAAAAAATTACCTCATTTTCACACGAAAATTCTCCTGTGCTGGAAACAGTTTTTTTAAAAAAATCAGTAATCTTTATTTTTGTTGAAACGTCTACTTTTAGATGGTGTAAAAAAAAATAAACATTAATATAACATAAACACGGAAATATTTTTCAAGAAATGCGAAAAACTGAATAAACTTCATTTTAAAGAGTTATTTTTCAATGATTGTTTAAAAATATTCATTATTTGTTCAAATTTACCGTTGAAATCCTTAAAAAATATAATTTTTTTCCATGGTAATGTTCATTTTTTTTACACCATCTAAAAGTAGACGTTTCAACAAAAATAAAGATTACTGATTTTTTTTAAAAAACTATTTCCAGCACAGGAGTGCTTTCGTGTGAAAATGAGGTCACTTTTTAGGTTTAAAATCAAAATCAAACGTAAAAATGAATATTTTGATTCCAAAAAATTACAACGTATTAGGAACATAATAAGGTACGATTAAATTGTGTGAAAAAAAATGTTTGTGGGAGATAAAAATTAAAAACGAAAAGACTCTTTTTTCTCGGTTTTTCTATTTTCACAGCAAATTTTAGGTTATGTGAAAAAATGGCTTGCATAAAAGATAAAGACCTTTTTACTACCTACAACTTTTACCTTAAACTTTTTTCGATAGAAGGTCTAGTTTCGCTGAAAATCGTGAAAAACCATTTTCTACCCCTAAACTCACCCCATTTCACCCTCGTAACTCGGATCGCTTTTAACTTGTGTTTCCCATCATTTGCGCAATATTTTCTTACTTGCGCAAAATTTTTCTTTCTTCCAAAAGTTTTCATGCTATACTAATTTTTTCCATTTTTTGCCTGTTTTTAAGGTATCTGCAGCGGTCTATCATTCTACTTCATGAGTTGCCTATGACATTTAATAATACAGATTAATATGCTGTTTAGCATTTTCCTACAATTCAAAATGGTGGACAAATATGGCGACTACAAATCTACCACCTCAACATAAAAGAATAGTTTTTCGATGTTTCACTTGTCAAATTCATCATATCATTTAAACCACTTTCTGATATATTTTTGCTTGCTGAACACGAGTATAACCTTACTATTTGAGCTATATTTGTCCGCCATTTTGAATTTTAGTAAGGGCAGACAGTATAAGAAACTTTATAAACTAAGCTTCTGTTTGCGCCATAAATGAATATAACCTTATTGTTTGAGTCAATCAGATTCAAAGAATTTCAAATTTCGTAATAACTTGGATGATCATGGAGTTCAAAATACAGATTTTTAAGGGTCACGAGCGAAAAGTTGAACGATGCATGGTTAATTTCGTGCTCAGCAATTTAAACTACATCGAAATAAGGTTTTTTTACACCTCTACGATAAATGGGGGTTGCGGGTAGATGTGAGTTCTAAAAAAAGAAATAAATTTTAGGAGTTTTTGTATAGGCCGTATAGCCGTATTGTTTAGGTTCAGAAAATAAAAATACATATATCACAGTGCGATTTTTTACATTTTTACTATAAATTATGTGATCGTTATTCCAAAACACAACGTTTTGGAAAGTTTTTAAAGTTATAGGAACAAAATTGAGGATTCTAACTCAGAAAAGAGATTACATATGTTCATATTCATCAAGCAAATATACATCATAAAATGATTTCAGTTAAATTATCCGATGAGTTTTACAGGTAACACATCGGAAAAGATATCCTTTCACAATGAGGTGATTGATTGCGGCCGCCATATTTGTCCACCATTTTGAATTTAAGGAAAGTGCCAAACAACATAAGAAACTCTGTAAACTAATTTAAGCCATAAACAATTGTTTACGACTGATAGACACAGCCTTGATCCGTTTGACGTGGAACGTCACTCCGTATACTCCTATTGTTGTTGTACAACAACATATGTATTTATTTACTTTTTATTTATTTCAAGTTAATTAAATTTTAATACACTTATTTAGTTAATTAGTTAATTAATAGCCTAGTTAATTAGTTAATTTGTGCTTACATAAATTTTATAAGGCGTTTTATTTTATTTACAAAATATTAAGTCATACGATCACAGCTCTTAAAACGGAATGAACAAGAAATAATGAAAAATGAAGAATATGTATGATATTTGTTTTTAAATTATTTTTTGTTTTTCAAAATAAGAGCTGCCCGATTTCATTCATTGATGTACTGGGTGCGTTCTGTTATTATATTTTCTGTGTGGTGTAAGTTTGAATACACCACACTCTACTGTACTGTGGAATTGAGGTTTTGTTATTATTTACTAAACCAATTATGGCTCTAGTGCAAAATCGATTTATGACCATTAAAAAATCAAAAATAGCCAGAGAAATAGGTAAAATGTGCATAATGGTACATTATAGAAAACGCATATTGGACGATAAAACAAGTTTGTAATGGAAAAAAGATAAGTGCGACAGACAAGTGCGAATAAAATTCGCTTGCCAAGGGTTCCGTGAATGTAAAAGAACACAATATCAAAAATAATTGACAAAAAGTTGTGTTGTAATGTCTTTATATTGCCAGACCATAGACGCATAACAAAATAAATGTTTAATCGTAAATGTCAATAGTAAATTACAATCAAATCTACATTAATCGAAAATGACTCAGAAAATGTTACTTTAGGTTAAATCTTATCCATAGCTGTTTATGGTAACTCAAGAAAGATTCAATTACACCAGCTTGTAAATGGTTCAAATTTGATTATTTTTTCGGTTCATCAAGTGTCGAAATTTAGGGGGGAGAGACATACTAAAAATATTTTTTTACAATAACACAAAAACTGTGCATTGCAACATTCTAAAAAAAAATTGTAATGTTTCTTAAATTAAGTGCTCCTTCATATGACCCACTCATTTGGGTCAAAAATGGTTTTTTTTACTCTTCCCATACCCATTCCCTAAACACACAGAAATATAATTACTTGAGACTTCGCTATGATTTTCATTCAAAAGTTACCAATCTTCCTGTCTCTGTGAATTTTAACAAATTTTTCTGTCAATCATCGTCGAAACGTAGGGTGGCAGAACGGTTGGAATTTTGCACTTTTTTGTCAATAACTCAAAAACTGTGCACCGCAAAATTCTAAAAAAATGCAATGATTTCTAAATTTGGTGCTCTTTCAAATGATATTTCAAATGCTCGCTTGGGCCAAAAAAGATTATTTTTTATCCTCTCTACCCCGTCCCCTAAACACACAGAAATATAATTATTTGAGACTTCGCTATAATTTTCATTCAAAATTTACCAAACTTCCTAACTCTGAGAATTTTTACAAATTTTTCTGTCAATCAGTGTCGAAACGTAGGGGGGGGGGGACGGTCTGAAAGTCGCACTTTTTTGACAATAACTCAAAAACTGTGCACCGCAAAATTCTAAAAAAAATGCAATGTTTTCTAAATTAGGTGCTCTTTTAAATGACACAAGTGGGCTTGACCACATTTTAAATAGTGTTTTTACCCCTTCTCATTTCCACACCCTTAATAAATATAATTATGAGTAAGGGGAAGTGGGGATGGTATAAACAGTTTGTACTTAAAGCTCAATAACTTTAAAACCATAAAACATTTTTACTTAAAAACTGTTTCATTGTAAAATTTCATATCTTTACTACATAAAACTATTTTTTTTAATTACGTAACTAAACATTAAGTATAAAAATTTTGAATTTCAAAACATTATGTTTCTCGTTTAAAGTATCCCCCCCCCACTGGTGGGGTACTTATAAACAATGAGCATTTTTGTATGGGGCACATATAAACACCCAAAAAAAACCACAATAAAATTCATAAAGTACTTTTTTTTAAATTTTTTATTATTTATTGTGCTTCAAACAATATATATAAGCATATAACATATATATTTCTTTACAAAAAACAATATTTTTCGATTGTTGTAAAACTTCAATAAATTCAGGTTGAAAATTATAAAGAGAAAAGCAAAAATTCAATCTCATCGTATGTTTAGGTTTTGCAAATCAATATCAAAATTGAAACGGGAAACCATACGTATACCATATAGCCATACCATACGGCACATATAAACGCGCTTATACTATCCCATTTTTTTTTGTTTATATGTGCCCCACGTGGCGATTTTAGGGTTATGTTTTGAAAAAATATTCCAAGATCTAAAATTTGGCTAAAACAAAGAAATATTATGTTTCTTGAATATTTCAGCAATCAAAACATGTTGGAATATTTTTAAACATATGATGGTAAAAAAAGTTATTCGAGTTTTACAAAAAAAAAAATATTTACTTTTGGGTTGCCGAAACACCTATTCACCAATAACTTTTGAACAAGACTGACTTCAGCTGTCAAATTCTCCTGGTGTGTGTAGTCGATCGAAGCGACATCTGTGATATTTTTGTCGAATTTTTTGATTGATGTTTTGTGAGGGAAATTAAAACTGTTTACAGTTGCCCCATGTTTATACTATCCCCACTTCCCCCTATATGACACTTTTATATATATATATTTTTTATTAAAAACTTACTAATTTTTCTATCATTCCAAATACATTTGAAAAGTCATTATTCAAAATTATACAAAAAATGGTGAGGTGTAAAATTCCAAAATAATTTTTTAAGGAATATTGAAATGAAGCCGTTTCATATGATACCCTACTTGAATCTATAAAAAATGTATTTTCTCAAAGGTCTCACATCGTAACCCTGTAAACCAAACGAAAACAATTTTAGTTTTAATTGTATCTATCATCTTATGTGGACAGGTTAGTTTTATATGCACCTCAAATTGATATAATGTGAAAAACTCATTTTACTCTCACCAATAGGGTTCGTTATAAAAAACGGAACCTTAAAAAATACTTGCCTAATGGGATTCTAAACTTATTGACTCATGGTCTCTAGAGTAATTAACCTTGAAGTTTGACCTTTTTTTGAAAAATTATCAACTTTAATACCGTTTAGCTTTAAACCCAAGAGTAACCCATGCTGTTTTAAATTTGTCTAATTACTTTCATATGTTGTGTAAGTAATCCAATTGTTATTGTTGTGAATGATTTATGGGCTTAGCAGATGTTTAGCCAGATAATAAGGCAAAACCAGCAACGAAACAAACATTTTCGAATGAACTTGGGCCTCAAAGCCCTGAGTGAGCCACCAAATTATATACACTAACATCTACCTACTATCATATTAGAAATAAATTCTTTGTAACGCATGCTTTTATGAAGTAAATGCTCATATAATATAATTTAAACGATTTACCCGCGGTCTTAAAGTCCTCTATTTAAACGATCCAGATTAAGAGGTGGTAAACTGCTTTTTTTTCGTAGTACTACTAATATACCCTGAAAATTTTAGAGAAATCGAAGGTATAAACTATCACACCCTCATACACTTTGCTTTTATAAAAAATAACTCTTAAGGATAACTGCTCAAACGCCTTGTCTTTAAAGCCATGTTGCGGTGGCCATTTACTTAGATCAATTTGCCTTAAAAAATGCAAGCAATTTTCTTCAACCTGAATATAGCTTCGGTTGTCTACTTTCTTATCTTATTTTTAAAAATGGCCCTATTTTTATGGTGCCCATACAAGGTTGTACAACTACTACAGTAACGGTCCATTACTGGTGACCAGTAACGCAGCAATGACCAAGTACTGGCAACCATGACTGGGCCATTAACATAATTTTACTGGATATATAACTTCGGACAATAAATGGCTGCCATTCATGGGCCAGAGAAAAAAACAGCAACGGCCCATACAAGGTTGTACAGTTGGCCCAGTAATGAACCAATAATGATGATCAGTATTGCAGCAATGGCTGAGTTAATAAAATATTATCATACGCAAATTTAAATAAATTAAATACAAAATAATTTAAAATAAAATAAAAATCTCTAATCAAACAAAAATTTACAACTTATCCCAACCTCATTAATATTATCATAGCCTTTTAGCCGAGAAGCGATAACTACACTATAGGTGAAAATTTTTCAAATATATATTTCTAAAATGGATATGACTCTAGTTAATTTTAACCAAATGACATAGATCGGGCAATTCTTGGTTGCAGTACTATCCCAATAACAATATAACCAATTAATGTTAACCATTAACGGGCCATTGCTTGGCTATTTAAAATAAACTGTACTGGCCATTTTGCATAAAACGTAGATCGACCGATTCATGGTTTTAGTGATGGCCCAACAACAATAGCCAATTAATGTTTACCATTCATGGGTCAGTGCTTGGCCATTCAATGGTAGGTATATACCTGGCTATTTTCTGTAAACCATAGATCGGCCGATGAATGGTTCCAGTACTGGTCCAATAACAATAGCCAAGTACTGTTAACCATTAATGAGCCAGTGCTTGGCCGTATTTCAAAGTCTGGCAAACCCTGCTTGGGTGAGCGTAAGTGAACTATATACTCATCTTACTTTTAAACAACGTTTGGACAATTGTTTGAAAATAAGATGGTTAATCTTGTTTTGTTTTTCAATCGAACCTTAAGTGTTTTGGCCGTTATAATCTTTCTAAAAATAAATTCATAGTTTTTTTAATTATATCTATTATATTTTGAAATTGGTATTATGATTTTGATAACAAAACAACTATGTTTGGTATTTATTTGTTAGAATAATATTTAATAAATTAAATTTTATGAATTAATTGGAATGATACACCGGATTCATTATACATATTATATTTTTCACGAAACTTTGATTGTAGTTTTTTTTGACAGACAAAAATAGTTACTTTTTGACAACTATTCTTGAATTCTTTTTGACAAATATTAAAATTAAGGTCGTCGCCGTAACACTCCTATCTATCTAACCTTAGGTTTTTCCTGAGAAAACTGAAGTAGGATAAGGATAAAGTAAGCTAAGCAAAAGTAAGATTAGAAATCAACGCCGCAACAAGGCTCTCATTTTGTTAGCATTTTATTCACAACGCATGTTAAACATTCTATCAACATTTCCTCGTATACATTTATTATTCTAATGTATAGTTTTTATTGTCTTTTCATCGTTTAAGTCCAGTCCATCGTTTAAACGTATAGTTTTTCATTTATACAGTTGAAAAAGTAACTGCAATATTTAAAGCAAGTCTTGCAATAAGAGCTATGCGTTGCAGGTTATTATTGAATTGTAAAGTAAATGTGGCGTTAAACCTAATTTCAATGCATTTATATAAAATTTAAAACAACTCTGGCATCATAATTTATTTCTATAGAACAGCTAGAAGTTTTAATGCACCTTGCTACAATTTAATACATTAATGAAATTTTAAAATTCACTAGAGTACTATCCATTTTAGAAATATATAGTTAAAATCGTTTCATGTATGTTTTAGTTATCGCTTCTCAGCTGAAAGTCTATAGTAATAGTGATTAAGGTGGTATGAATGTTTTAATCTTTTCCGTTGTAATTTTTTTATTTTAATTTGATTAATTTAGGCAGGTGCGTAATAATCAAAGTTACTCAAAATTATGATGTAATTTGCATTAAAATGTCAAACTAAAAAAAAATGTTGCGCGTAATTTATTTAATGCAAATAACAGACATTTTTAAACAACAAGCTTTTTTATTTTACTTCAAGTACCCTGGTAAATATTGATGCAAAGAGTATTAGTTTAACTTTATATAGCAAGCTTTGTATTGTTTTGTAATGGAAACTTCCGTAGGACCTATGTATATGTGTAGCAATTTGCATTACATATTCAATTTTTTTTTTAACTGTGTAATATTGAAAATTCTTAAAGTTTCTTTTAAATAAATTTGTGTAATCAATAAGGCATTATTGAAAGTTTCATAATCAATAGCAGCCAATTAATTTTAGTATAATTTATAACTCAATTTAATTACAAACATAAGTGCATATAATATATGAAATGTGGACCGATTGTAGAGAACCGGTTTTATTGGTTATAGTTTTTTATTATATTTTTTGTCTATTTTAATGAATATCGTTAAAAAAGATTTATTACTTTGTCAATCTCAGAGCACATAAGAATTATAATTTAGTTTCTATACCGTCTCCGATCTAGTTTTTAATGAATTCAATTTTCTTTTTACCCTGAAGTAGTAATGTTATTGTTGTTGGCTGTGATAAATTGCGATTTGTGACTTCTACATCAAAAATTAGAATTCAGTATTTTGATGGTGTTTTTTATGGCGTGGTTGTCAATAACTTATTGGCATGTTTCTTTTCGTAAAAGTAAATCATGTAGAATAATATACAAAATTACACCTAATTAATCTTTATGAAAAGATTTATTTTGTATTTTTAAAAAATTAGGTTTGTAGGAGATGAAAATTTATGATGTAGGACAATTCGATCAAATTTGAATAATTGATTTGTTTATAAGTGAAATGGTATTCAAGGATTTTGTTTTAATTTACTAGAAATTTGTTTACAAAGTTACTGTATGGAAATTTGAATTTCCATTATATCTGCAAGATCTAAAAATTTAAAAAAAAAAGACTAATTTAGGAATGACAATGAACATTTTGTTGACATACAGAAATCGACCCTACTATATTTTTGTTTAGCTAAAAACCATGTGCTATGTTTATGTATTATGCAATAGTATTTGAAATCCAGCATATATTTTTTGTGCGATGCAAAAGTACCCTCTTTGAGCTGAATAGACTCTCTAATTGGGGAAACTACATATAATCCGTTACAAAACTAACAAACAACAACCTGATCTTGGTATTTGATGAAGATGTAAATGATGAAGAAAAAATGTAAATACAAAAATTAACAACAAAGACAAATAATAGAAAACAATAAACAATTTTAACTAAACAACCAACGTTTGTAAATTTACTCAAATGTTCTTAATTTTTTCTTAACAGGCAACCCCAAAACGGTTCATATAATTCATAACTCAGAACATCCAGCATCTGTGTTTTCTCTTTTGGATAATGGTACAAAAATGATCCCATTGGTTGCAGATGGTTTATTCGATTTACTAATGATTAAGATGACACCAGTTTATACGTCCAAAAAACAAACAAAGGTAACTCAAATGAATACTTTTATTTACAAATAAAATTAAATACATTTTAAAAAATTTATAGATCGAATCCAAAGGGCCACGATTCGAATTGGGGGATTTTTTAATAAAACTAGGAAGTGTTGCAATGAGTGAAAACTTTAAGGGAGTTTTAGTTGAGGTGAGTTTAATTGTTTGTTTTATGGATTTCGTAATATTTGTGAAATTGGTAATTCGTTCTTTGATTCAATAAAATTTACAAATCAACAAAAAATTATCCTCCGTGCTTCATATTACTGAAACAATTACTGAAAACTTTGGGTCTCTATCCCATTACTATTCTAGATGTTGATAAATGTAGGATTTAAAATTCTGATCACCGTTTCAAACTGATTTACTAATAATATTTTTGAATTACATATTTTTAAATTACATTCACAATTAAAAAAAAACTTTACTTCTTTTTACACGGTTTTATGTTTACGACATAAAATTTTGTTTACAATTAATTAACTTAACATATTCGCATTGCACTTAAACTGCTTACACTATCGCAATCTAATTTAAATAAACTCTCATCATGCAAAAGGAATTCCTTAAATATAATTTTGCTTAGTTTTGATATATAGTATAGAAAATTAAGGTTGAATACAATTTTGTTTTATTTTCATTGCGATTATGTAGGATCGTAACAATAATGTGTCGCTCAAATTGTGATAAAGATGTTGCTCTGCACCGAAATCCGTATTATATAGATAAGGTCAGATTAATTTGAAGGGTGTCAGATATCCCATAATAAGGCCGACCTTAGACGTGAGTCATTTTAATACTTTATACAGCACGGCTGTCTAAAAGGATAGAAAATTGTGTGGAAAAAGACAATGCATGGAATCGCTCCTCGAGAACGCTTATGGCCTATTTTGTAACTGCTCGAATAGCGCACGGATTGTAAAAGAATATACACCATCCACTAAATATTTTCCCTCCTAGTTGCTAATACTCAAAAGTCAAAGCTCCAGGTTGATAGACCTTTAAAATTAATTTTTAGCTTAGTGTTTTTATTTTCTATAGATAGTTTTAATAAAATTGACTTAAGTTATTATTTCGATATGTTGTAAACATTTTCGTATACCAACTTTCAATTTATTTTTTAAGTTTCTTCTTTAAACTTATTACAGTAAGCATACTACTTTAACTTTAACCAGTTGTTTGTGTAAAAGTTTTCTCGTTTATCAAACTGAAGTCACACAAAACAATTTTCTATCAACAAACTTTTGTTGTTCATTTTAAATTTGGTTTCATATTTTGATCAAAAACTGTCGTAGACGATTTAAGTGAATCTTATAGGGATTTCATGACTAAAAATCAGGAACATTAAAAAAACAAAAACATAAAAATATTGAAAATCTACTTATCGATTAAAATTGATGTGAATAATGCAAAATGCAAATCGACGATGCAGAATTCTTACTTACTTCTATTATTTTCCTTTCATAACTGAATTATTACGCTCATCCATCTTTTGAACCATATATCTCCGGCATAACCTCCAGTGGTACATAGATAGTCTTTACTTGTAATTGCCATGACTGAACTGGTTATATTTGTTTATTCGGTAATTTATCACAATTTGATTTTTATTTTTACTTTTAGGTTGAATATCGTCCATGCGTGATTCCATCGATGTGCTGGGAGCTAATGAGAGAATTTCTACAAGGATTTCTAGGCTCAGCTGTGGCAAATCAAATTCCGATGTATTTTACAACACTTTCAACAATGAATCCAAATCATAATAAGTTGAACGAAATTTATCAACCTCTTGATACAATTCAACAGTATTTGGAACATTTTACAAATTATCGAAAACAAACTTCGGCTCCATCGGTTGGTGCAATGAGAAACTAAACTGAAATATTGTTTATTTAAAGAAATTATTCCATTATCAAAAAAATTCTGTATTAAATTCATTCAAATTTGAATGTTGTAATTGCTATCGTAATTGAATAAAAATAAAAAAATTGCTCTCTGGGACATAATCAATAGTAAGGGACCCAGCAAAAAAATGATTTATTTAGTTTCGTTCTATAGTCATTTGTTTTGTTGTGTTTCATTACATTTCGTTTCATTTCATTTCTCTTTTTGTTAATATTCTAAGAGTATTCCGCGGGTTTATTTGGAAAGATGGTACAACATATCCCAGTTTTGTTCTAGCTTTGGAACGACAGTAGTTGTGCACGACCCGACCAGTGTTAAAAACTGCTTTCATTGCTATACATAAATATCCGTATATACTTGCAATTCAATTATTTTCAAATCGTAGATTTATTACTTTAAAATAAATTTTAAATATCTTTTTTTAACTACTAACTTGAGAAATCGTCATTATTTACTCGAATGGCCCAATGAGAAGTAATTTTTCTCAAGCTAGGTCAATAATAATAACAAAACATTACCTAGGTTAATAATGACAAATTTTCCTTTATTTTAATTGAAATGAACAAAAAAACACAAACAAATAATAATTGCATTCCTTTATTTCGTTTTATTTGTATGAAACTAAACTTCCAGGCTACTTGATATTTTAAGATATTTAAAAAATGAAATGGAAAATGACTAATATCAAAATCTAATCAAAGCAAATATGATAATTAGTGTTAGTAGTTAAAAAAATTCTATATATACCTCGCTTGAGAAGGCTAATATAGACCTCAAACATTATATCCCTCGGCGCTACGCGCCTCAGGATCTAAAAGTTCTCGGTCAATAATAGCTTACTTCTCAACCTTGTTCTATAATGTACTATTTTCGTTTAAAAATAATAGGGAATATTTCCAACAAACACGATTACGTTACCAGTAATCAGATACTACATAACGCTCTCTCATCGGTGGTTTGCCATAAGAACGAAACAAATAAGTAGTGCTAACTTGAAAACGAGTGTTGATTAAAAATAGAAACATTTAATTTGAAAGACAGAGAAGAAATAAAAATAGGTAATTTAAAATAATGAGGAAACGAAGGTAAGACAATGTCAGATGACAATTAGAAAACTAACATCTACAATATCCTAAAAATGGTACTGTAAATAATCTTTTGTTTAAAATTTCACAAACACATCAATATAATTGCAAATTTTGAAAACTTTTGATTGAAAATAATAACTACAGATATCTGATTTAATTGAACGTTCGTTTCTTTTAGCTACTGCGGTAATACTGAATCGGCTTGATTCTCATCAGTTGAATCTTTTGGTTTCAGATTAGCAGAAGATTCAAGAAAAATGGGATTCAGAAGAAAATAAGAATGATCTGCTGAAACTATAATAACCGCTACGATTCAAATTTGAGAAAAATTTCTTTCGAGAGAGATTTGAATTGTTCATTGCAAGAGTTTTCACAATTACATTGCTTAAGTCGATTAACTGTAAGTCGATAAATTGGAAATGGCCTTAAATTAGCGTATGTAGCTAAGCAGAATAACTTCATCAGTCTCGTGCAACGACACACGCTTGTTATGTCAACCAACGAAGTCAAACAGTTTTAAACGGTTAATCCCGTTTATGCCGGGATTATGATTATACGAAACGTTAGTACGACCAAAGCACCATGTGGTCTCTGACCCAGGAAAAATCTGTAATACGGGTTAAATTTAATAATTCATTTTTTTACGGTGACCAATAAGGTAAAATAAAATAAAGAACGAAAACAAATCATTTATATGAAGCTAGAATAAATTTACAAATACATATATATAAGATATCAAAAAAAAGAATGACTTAATTTAATGTTGCTATGGTGGTAAGTTGATGGTGGATTGTAGGTATTCCAAAAATGTTCAGTTAAATTCCAACAGGAGAACTCGGGTCCTACAAGTATGAGCCGCTTTACTTGTAATGCGTCTTGGTATTCACAGTTATGTTTATATTGACTATTGTACTGTGACGATGATTGCCTTTTTACTTTTGTTTACTTCAAGAATTCTACGTACAATAAGCAAACTGCGTATGAAGATTTTCAATTCAACTGTTGTTTTGAGTAACGTATAACAAATCACCGAAAGAAAAAACCCCACTTTTGATTTATTTTTGCTACTATTTGCGTTTTCATTTACTATGCAAATCCAATTTAATTTTATATTTGCCTCATCAAAACCCTACTGCCTTTTTCGTTTAACTCGTGAGAATACTATTTGCGTTTTAGTTTCATGATTTTTTTCTTTGTGCTTGATTTTAATAATAGTTAACTCACAGATAGATTAAAACTGTATTGTTTAACTTCACTATCACCCACGGTACCGTTTACTTTGTTTATTCGATTTAATTTCCACGTTAGGTTACGTTTTTATTTTAATAAATTTTCATCAGCGAATTGTTAAACGACCACAATGTTTTTAAAACAATTCTATTTAATCCAACACCAAATGTTATTAAAGAAATGCCACAATTCTAATATACGGAAGCATTGTTTTATTTTCAACAACAAAAAAAAAGAATTGACTTCAAAATAACAGATTTTGCTTAACTTGTGTTAATTGAAAAAACAAGATTAAACTTAATCGATTGCAAGTTCGACACCTGAGTTTTTCAAAAATCAGAAATTGACTGCCTATTATATTCAAAAACATTGCTTATATTTAAGAACTTATTTAAAAAAAAAAGAAAAGAAAAGCATATACACATTCAATTATAGTCTCTCCTTATATTGTATTCGTTCCCTTCCAGGAGACAACCAGCATTCTCATCATATGACGTCACCACAGTGTATTTACAAATACATGATGCATCGTTATATTTACATTGAAAAACATTTCGCGCTTCAAAAAAAACTAAGTGTCAGTCTGTGCTGATCCCATACACAACAATTTAAGGAATCAACAACATCCTTATTGATTATTGTAAATAAACTAGCCAGCTTGTTCACCGAAATAAATGAAACAAAAACCAAAAAAAATTAAACAATAAATGGATTTTTTTCCGATTTGATTTTGTTTTTATAAAAGAAAACAATGATTTCACTGAATAGATTTTGGTTGTTGGAACACAGAGAAGAAAAAAATTAGTGCATTTATTACGCTAAATGTTTTGTTTGAATTTATAGTTCTTACACCAGATCAGATGTTAGTTGTAAATTTCAAAATGTTCCGGCATAACAAAACGTCATCCTCAAACCAGAGAGGAAACAGTAGAAAACTGCCTTCAGAGAATCGGAAGACAACTCGACAAATTAACTCGTTTTCGTTGATCCAACTCAAGAGGTTGATTCTATTATTTTAACCCCAAATTTATAAATATAGTAAATAAAGTATATGGTGGCTATTGCTTGAAAAATAATACAATTGCACACGAAGAAAGGTTACGCCATACTTCAAACATTGTAATGGGCTAGATATTCCGTGTCAGTCGGAAGACCGTTATCATTACCTATAGTAATATAATATACTATAGAGATATTCGAAAATGAATGTATAACATTTTCAACCAAACTCCTCAACCACTTGTGTATAAAAACACAATTATTTAAAATATTTATTACGTATATTACAATTATAATTTAAATTGGCTATAAACAATAAAAGTATTTTTTTTTATCATAATAAGCCAAATAAAACTTTGTATAAACAAATTTATGCTGACCATTTTCTTTTTGGCTCGAGCCATGGAAATTTTTTTTTATTTGTTTTTTTTTTATGAAGTTATAATGAGTGGTGATTTAATGGTTTGGAGAGTTGATCTTTTTGCTTTGAGTAAGTTCACGAGTTAAATTTTTTTAGTAGTCAACGTGGTGGTTGCCTAATTAAAGTATGAAATAACTTAGACTAATTTTCAGTATTAAAGACTTTCAAATATGCCGGGCTTTGGAAAGTTGCATAATATTTAAATCAAGTGATTGAAGTTTTTCAGTTATAAAAAGAAACGGAATCCAAACTGGACAATTGTGAAAGTGAATAAGTTTAAGAAAAGAAAAATATAGAAAAAGAGAATTAGTGTATTGAAATTTCCGAAATTCAAATACTTATTGATTGTTACAACCATATCACATTCACAAGCAATAAAAGTGAAGTTAAGTTTTTTTTCGTATTTTAAAATAATTGGGCTATTATTTTGAAAACGTACATCGAAAAAAAATCGACTATTTTTAAAAAATCTAAAATTTTGATATATTGTTGGTATTGACGAAAGAAAAAAAGTAATTTCTGGTTTTATTTTTTGAGTACTCTGAATCGGAGTTATGCGCGTTTGAATTTTTGAGGCTTTTTCACGTAATTTTGGTAATGGTGTCAGTGTTTTGTTAATAAATCCCATAAATTTCATGCGATTTACGTATCTTTTTGCAAATAAAGAATAAAATGGTTAAATAATCGAAATGTGTAAGTTGGAAATTGATAATTTTTCTCTTTTCCGCTAGGTGGCGGGTTAAATCTTGGTTTACTTCAAAGCTCATATGTCAAAAATCGTCATTTTTTTCCTTTATTTTCACAAACTTTAAAGTAAACACATGCAGCTATGAAATTAAAAAATAAAAAGTGAGAGATTCCAATGGATTTTTTTATACGATTTTTTAAAGTTTAGTATATGAAAAATTCACATGTGTTTTTACATCAAATTAATTATGCTTTACTTAATGTGAATCTAATATATTGAAAATTATCGATTTTAACATTTGTACTAAATTTGAAACATATTCTGTGCATTATTCATTGAGAAACAGGTTTTTTATTGAGAATAAAGATTGGAGATTCCAACGATCGAAGATTGTGATTTAATTTCAACATCTTAACACTAACATAAGCATGAGACTATTATAAATAAAGAATCATAATTTTAATAATTAACAATAATAATATTTCAAGCAAATATAATACTTGGCTATTTTTATTGGGCCATTACAGGAACCATAAATCGACCGATCTACGGTTTATAGAAAATATCCAGTACACTATACTTTATATGGTCTATCATTGGCCCGGCCCGTTAATGTTTAGCATTAATTGGATATTGTTATTGGGCCAGTACTGCAACAATGAATTTCCCGATCTATGTCATTCGGTTAAATACACTAGAGTAATATCCATTTTAAAAATAAATAGTTTGAAAAATTTTACGTTTAGTTATCGTTTCTCAGACTATGATATGTATTATTGATAATGTTGGTATGAGTTGTAAATTTTTTTTCATTAGACATTTCAATTTTATTTTAATTATTTTGTATTTAATTTATTTAAATTTACATATAATAATATTTTATATGTTTTTTAATGGTCCAGTCGTGGTTGCCAGTACTCGGTCATTACTGCAATACTGGTCATTACACCGAGAAAAAAAAATAGTTGGTTGTAATAAAAATGGTGATTAATATAAATAAATTGGTAGTTAAAAATGACTAACTACGCCCGTAGTGAAATTTAGTTGTTTTATATACATAAGGGTAGTAATATGTGCAATACTCTGTGTTGAAAAGTAATAAAATTTTTTATTTTATTACATTTTATTTTTAATACAAAATTTTGTAAAACTTACTTTCGACGTAGTAATTTTAAATACGAAAAATATTGGTAATTTTAAGTCGTAATTGGCTTTACTATGTTTCTTTGTATAAATTAAAAGTACTAGAGTTATTTTGTATACGATTGGTAGTATAAACAATTGTTGAGATTAGTAGTTTTCACAACTATAAACAAAATATCGTAGTAATTATAAAAATAACAAATATTGATTTTTATTACCTACGGTAGTAATTTCAGTTATTGAAAGTAGTAGAAACAATAATTTTTTTTCAAAATTAATTGTTTATTTATTTTTTTAGAAAAATGTTATAAAAATACTGACACGATATTTGTAACAAATTTTTTACGAGTTGTTTCTTCGATAATTTGTTGTTTTTCAATTTCTTTTTTCATAATTTGAACAACACTCGTTCTATACCACATAATTAAAAAATTGTGAAATCGATTTTATTTCATCGAACTCCATCCGTGATCCTACCCATTTGTTAGTTTGGGAACAACCATGTGAGCTACAAAACGATGAAACTGTTGTAGCTGTAGCAACTAAATGAGGATCCTGAAAAATAAATTTAGTTATTTAAAATATTATTTTTAACAATAACAAATCCTCACATTTTCTTTCTTCCACTTTTGTACATTGCTACGGAATTCAATTCGAGTAGTCAATTCTGTAACAGGAAATAAACCATTGATGTCCTAATTTTCGATAAAGATTAGAGAATTATATGTTAGTTTATGATCTAGAATAAACAAATGCATTATTTAGAATATATATGTTTTTTTTTGTTATAAATTACCTATAACTCTTTGATAAGTACTAAAATCCATTATCCGCTTATCAACAATTAAATCATGTAATTTAAAACTGTCAGCTGTAAAATCAATGGTTTCAACACCATCATCATCAACACCATCTTTTTTTTATATTTTCATTTCCAGACACACACTCCGTAGACTCAAGCACAGATTCAATTATTAAATCATCGTCATAAATTACATCATCGTCACTTCCAAAAATATCCACATATTCCATTTTAAATATTACAATAATAAATGCAACTTCTACCTTTAACTCTCAAAAATGTAATTAAAAAACAACATGTTTATTCCTGTTTAGTTGAAAGTCAAATAATAACAGTATAATAAAATGAATCACGGTAGTAGAAATATTACTATTTTGAGTAGTTGAAGCCACTACGCTGGGTATTATAAATTATTAGCGCACATATAATATATTAGTATAGGTTAGTTGCAATTTAATATTAAAAAATTACTTGTTGTATTGTACAACATGATTTCAACAAAATTTAAACGTAAAAACAAACGTTTTAACGATTTTTATGTATATATATATAAACAACAAAATGATAAATTTAAATAAATTAATTAATGTAAAAAAATTAAAACATCTTAAAAATAATTTTTAATCCTAACAGCTTTTGAACCATTTGGCAAATAGTACAAATGAATGGGCGAGCCATCGAAATCTTCGATATTTTTAAAGTTCATTTTTGTTCCCTATTATGTATGATTTGAAATGAATATCATAAGTTTTAATTTCAAAATTCTTAAATAAACATAGATATTATTATTTTTGATTAATAAATGTTCAATTTCAAATAAATCGAATTTATCGTTTTTAATTTCCTTAATTCCTTAATTCCTTAATCTCCCTAATTCCATATTTGAAACACTTCATGATTAGATTTTTTATCAACCATTTTTACATTTAGAGTAAAATTCTAACTTTGTTTTATAGAAATGTGTTTCAACCCTAAAACATTCATTTCATTCATCTATAATGCAGTTGTATTAACTATATTTTGTAATAAAAATTGTAGCAATAGTTTTGTTTTATCATTTCAAATATTAATTGTTACTACCAAGTTTTAGTTAAAATAACTAGATTTAATAACTATTTATTTTCACTATTTTTTATATTAGGAACAAATACCTCAATCATTAAAATTAGTACGCGTAATCAAATTTACTACTAACATTTGTATATTTAATAACTTAAAAGACAGTTGTAATTTCAACTACAGCGTAGTTAATTTTTTACTACACGTTTTTTTCTCGGTGTATTATTGGCCGTTCTAAGTATTAAAATATATATTATACGGATGGCTCAGAAACTCAATATAAAAATAAGAAGAATTTCATAAATCTCTGCAAACATATTGATGATTTTAAAATACCTGCAGCATGGCATTTCTTTTCAACTGCACATGGAAAGAGTCCATCGGATATGATTGGAAGGACACTTAAAAGAGAAGCCTGGAGAGCATCGCTTAGAGGAGAGGAAATATCAACAGCAGGGGAATCATTTGACATGAAAGAAATTTAGTCGAAAAAAATCAATCACGTATGAAATTTTCATATGTGTCTTCAGGAGATATCGAACTACAGGAGCAATTTCTTTCACGGTTTTTGGACTTTAAAACAATTAGTGAACCTCAAGGATCTCAGTATTTTTTACGGGATAACACTACACACTGTAAAATAATTGCAAAAATGTTTCCCTTTTCTGATAATCAAAAATATTTCAACTTATATAGGCAAGAAAAATATATATAAATTAATTTTTTAATGTATTTGTTTGTAATATTATTATTGTTTCATTAAATTATGATTTTTTTAGAAAAAGAAAATTATTAATAATAGTCTCATGCTTATGTTAGTGTTAAGATGTTGAAAGTAAATCATAATCTTCGATGTTGTTGTTGTTGTAGCGACGCGGGTAGGTGCTATTCTTCCGGCTCCAAGTCCAGATTCAAGAACTCTGCTACTGCCCTTGGGCGGTACCACAGATCTTCCTTCGTCAGGTCGGTTGGTTTCTCTGGACAATTGAAAAGGTGGTTAGCATCATGTGGCGTGCCCTCACATATGGAACACTTGTCAACAATTTCATGGTCAATTCTACTCATGTAGTTATTTAAGATGCGTGACCAACCGGATCTTAACTGCGCTAGGATGGTTCTGGCGCTGCGTGGCAGTTTTACCTCTTCAGCAGCGACTTATGGTGGTTTGCTATTAAGAACTCGATTCGGGGCGTAGTTCTTTATCGTGTCTTCAACGGTTTTTGTATGTATCCTTTTCAATCCCCTCCTGTACGTAGGCTCGTCGATGTTATTTATGTCTTCATTGTTTTAACATCTTGTAGGAAGCATTTCGCCGTCCTTCTTATGTCTCTAGGTGGTGTTGTCATGGATAAGGTGTCATTGCAGGGATGTTGTTCTCTATGACAGGACCAAAGATATTGTTTGGTAAGCATTTCGTTGTGTTCACGGACCGGCAATATATTACATTCTTCGTGCAAGTGATATCGGTGGGCCATCAGGTGACATCCGGTTGCTGTACGCAAGGCTGCGTTCTGTGTTATCTGTAACTTATTCCAGTGGGTGTCAGCGACTTGGGGTGTCCATATGGGAGCAGCGTAATTTATGAAAGGCCTTCCTATTGCTTTATATGCCGTTATTATTGTGCTTTTATCCTTACCCCATGAACTGCTCGCTAGAGCTTTCAGTGCTAAAAACTACATAGCGTTATGTTGCAATGCATCAAGTCAACATATAAATACAAGCTCGCAACAGAACACAACGCGAATGAGCACACATCCGGAAACCCCAGGTGATGTGATAATAATGCAGCTAAATTGTAACGGACTATTAAACAAAATCGATGATATTATCAACTTTATGTGCAAAAACAATATACTAGTCGCGGTTTTACAAGAAACCAAATTAAATGTTAGATCTAAGATTAGTGATAGTATCTGTGATTATAGAATTATAAGACAAGATAGAGGGAAGGACAAAGGTGGTGGCCTTGCCTTTATCATACACAAAACCATTATCTACCGTACAACCACATTACCAGCAGTACCGGGCACTGATAAACACCTAGAACAACTAGGTATTACAATAAAATCCGGAAATACGGAGATAAATTTAGTCAATATTTATATTCCACCAGTAAGCAGCTGTGATATAAGTTATGAACCATTCATAGGACATTTATTTTATACTAAAGACTGTCTAATTCTCGGCGACATAAATGCTCACCACGATCTATGGCACTCACACTTGAACACTGACTCAAGAGGTGAAAATATTGCTGATCAAATTGACGGCTCCAACTTTGGAGTCCTCAATGAACCACAACCAACAAGAGTAACTAATAACTCATACTCGTCTCCAGATGTTTCACTTGCCAGCATGTCGCTAATGCCAATTGCTGAATGGAGAACTGAAATTGCATTTGGATCAGACCATGTGCCGATCATAACCACCTTAAGCCGTTCCTTAAACGAAACGAAATCCGAGAAGAAGACATACATTACTTTTAATAAAGCAGACTGGGATAATTTTACCAATTTTACTGAATTGGAATTCAGTAAGCAAATTTTACCAATTGACGCCCTCTCTGGGGAAAGAAAATTCAGAGAAATTTTTAACAAAGCTAGACCTCGCTTCATTCCAGCCGGCAGAATACAAAATATTAAACCAAACTTCCCACAAGAAGCTTGTGTACTCTCTTCCCAAAGAGATGACATCCGTAAGGCAGATCCAACCGATTCTAGAATTCCGGGCCTGAACAAGCAGATAAATAAACTAGTAATGGAACATAAACGTAACAAATGGAAAGATTTAGTGAGTAAGTCAAACTTTGGCTCAAATAAAAGTCTGTGGAAGGTGATTAAGGGTTTAACACATCCGCGTCAATCGCATAACAACTGCATGATCTCCTTTGATGATATCCCAACCGAAAACCATAGAAAATGCGCAACAAAATTCTACACGCAGTTTACAGAAAAGCAAAGTAAACATGAAAAAGAAACTAGGTCAGTATTAAGACATATGCGCAAACTTAATACTGAAAATCTCGAGGATATCATATTTTCCGAAGAAGATGTTGGAAACGCAATAAAGAAATCCAAACCATCTAAAGCTATTGGACCAGATGGCATCTCAGCCATTATGCTAAAACACATTGGACCCAAAGGATTGAACTTTCTCACTACCATACCCAACACATCTCTAAATACGCTCCAGATACCAAATATCTGGAAAACGGCTAGAATAAGTCCCATTTTGAAACCTGGCAAGCCTGAAGAAAAGGGAGAATCCTATAGACCGATCTCTATCCTCTCATCGGTCGCAAAATTGATAGAAGCACTACTACTACCTCGGTTAACAGAATCTTGCAAATTGGCGTCACATCAGTATGGTTTTAGGAAAGCACGCAGTACAACCACCGCGCTTCATAGCATCCAAAACAATCTTCGATCGTTGGAATCTCCAATTCTTATTCTCAATAAAAACCTGTTTTTCAATGAGTAATGCACAGAATATGTTTCAAATTTAGTACATATGTTAAAATCGATAATTTTTAATATATTAGATTTACATTTAGTAATGCATAGTTAATTTGATGTAAAAACACATGTGAATTTTTCATATAGAGCAATTCCATCCCGATCACTTTTAGCTAAAATCTGTCCATCAAAATTTTTTTTTGCCTAAAACTATTTTCATTCGGTAGAGTATCGAAAATGGTTTAGTAAAAAATTTTTTTTTGTTTCGAGAAACGCTTTGTTATCCTGTGCTGGTATAACCTAAAATAGCGATTTGTGCTTACACGCGTATCTTGAAAATGCCACAATTTCTGAACGGCTGAACCGATTTTAACAACAGTAAGTGCGTTTGAAAGCAAAAATATAGTAGTTTTAGGAAAAATTTTTATCTGAGCATGTTTTCATAGAACATCTATGAGAAAATTGGAAAATGGTCAGAAAAATCGTCATTTAACAAAGCCTGAACTGAAATTTTGCCCGTTAAAAAAAGAAAAAAAAAAACTTTCATATATTAGCTTTTTAGTTTCCAAGTATAAATAGAGGGATATTTTTCGTTCTCGAGTAACGATTTTTTAAAATTTTGTCCTACAAAAATAGGGATCTTTATATGAAGCTTTCATCCAAATTTCACGCTCTTAAACCTTAATAAACTAAAAGAAAAAGACAAACATCTTGAAAAAGATAAAAACGAACTATTAAAATACTTTGTTTTAGTTAAAAGAATATAGTAAATTAATTAATTAATTAATTAAACCTCTTAATTTAAACACTAGAATACTTATTTGCATAATATTTTTTTTTCAATTTTTTTATTTTGAATTACAATTTAAACCCAACACCAAAATATAATAGTATAAATATAATGATAAAAAAGGAAGAAAAATATTAGAACTTAAAAAACAAATCTTATTCATATTAAACTAACTATTTTTGAATCAACTGAATAAGAAAATCTTTTGACAGTCATTTTATATTCATTAAATGCCACAAATGAATGAAAAGATTGTGTGCCTACAATCGTTTTCACATTATTATATTTGTTTTGTAATTTTCTCTCCATCATATCGTGTTCATCTTAAGAGCAAAATATGGTGTTAATGTTAGACTCTTTCTTTTGTATCCATTCGAACAAGTCTGTTGCTGTTAATATATGGTTCGCATACACACGTTGTAAACTAGCTCTAGTAGCCATACGTTTCAGAGTCCCTCCAATTATATATATACATTGTTCGCGGAACGCTTTGCTTCAAATTCAACAGTTTTAGAAACTCCTAAAGAAATACCCCAAATCCAGTCTTCAGGAGTTAATATGAAACAATTACATTTCAAACCCAAAATTGTCGAAAAACTTTTAAGGGCGTTAAACAACAACAAAGCTTCTGGTCTGGACAACATTCCTCCTGTTATTCTAAAAACATTTTCAAAAGAACTTGCACCAACCCTCACCAAAATATTTTATAAATCCTATAAATCTGGTATTTATCCATCCTGCTGGAAGTTGGCCAATGTCCAGCCTGTCCCAAAAAAAGGAACGAAATGTGATATTTCAAATTATAGACCAATAGCCTTACTCCCAGTCATGTCTAAAATATACGAGCACTATATTAATTCACACATATCCAAATTTTTGGAAGACAACCATTTGATATCTGACAGCCAATACGGTTTTAGAAACAAAAGATCAACAACCGATCTATTGAACTATGTGGCACATCTTTGGAATAGCATACTTGAGAAAGGTGGTAAAACGTACGTGATCGCATTAGACATCTCAAAAGCATTTGATCGAATCTGGCATGCCAACTTGATCAACAAGCTCGTTGCGTACGGTTTTCATCCCGCAGTCGTGAAGTTGATTCAAAATTTTCTGTCTAACCGATACATCTCGGTATCTATAGTTGGCTTTTCTTCTGAGTCCAAATTAATAACCGCTGGTGTACCCCAAGGCTCAGTTTTATCTCGCACTTTATTTTTAATCTATATCAACGAACTGTTGCAAATCACCAGTAACCCAATAAATAGTTTTGCAGATGATAGTACACTGCACAAGTCATTCGTCCCCCTATCTTCAAAGGGTAAAATGCATGAACGAATAAATCCCGTCCGGAGAGACGCTGCCATAAATGTAAACGAGGACCTAAAAAAAGTCGCCGATTGGGGTGACAAAAATTTGGTCAATTTTAATTCCACCAAAACACAGCTATTGATTGTTTCCAGATCAAAGACCGAGTTTCCCAACGATATTTCAATTAATATGTGTGACGACCAAATAGACAAATGTGAAAGCATTCGTTTATTGGGAGTCACAATATAGCTATACGAATTGTTGGTGATCGAGTGGTGATCGAGATTTAACATTAAATCTTGATTCCCTACAACATCGTCGCACTGTTGCTGATCTCGTTGTTTTTTATAAATATCGTCACCAGCAGTGCTCGGATGAAATAAGGTCCATAATACCTCAGACATATGTTTTTCCCCGTTTTACTCGTCAATCGGTTTGTGCAGGCGGTCGGACTGTCGAGATTACTCACTGTCATAGTAATAGAATGCAAAGGGATTTCTTTGTGCGTACATCGTACACATGGAATGCTTTGCCCGAATCAATAGTCTCGAGTGCCTTCAATCCACAAAGATTTAAAAAAAAGCGTCCACCTATACCTCAAGACGCATGTTGTTGTGGGACCTACGTCTTAAAAGGTATCTATGTGTTGTTGTGACACATTTTGTAATTCCTACTACATAACACTTCTTATGAAAAAAAAAAAATTGCATCGCATGGACCCTTTTCGTGGTAGGTAGCAAAAAAATGCCACTCAAAATCAATTTTTTCCGTTTGCTTCATTTGGCATAAATTGAAAAAGTTTTTTTTATTTTTGTACTAAAAAGCAGCACCATCGGAAAAAAAGAAAATTTTCTTAATAGTATTTCCAAATTTTCCTTTTAAAAACTTCAATAATTCCATTTGAAGTAAGTAAACAGAAACGTAATTGTGTTTGAGGCTTTCTGCTACCACCACCAAGCTAATATTCTGTAACTCGCTATTAGAATCTTTGTAGTAAATACAAAATGGGTGAATTGTACACTGATCATTCGCCCAATGATACGCCTGTATTTCATCTTGTACCCAGTAGCGGATTTAGGCCTAGGCCCGTGAGGCCCGGGCCTAGGGCGACAAATTTTGAGGGGCGCCAATGTTAAAAAAATAAATGTTTATACCTGAATTAGATTTATTATTATTATTGTTATTATTTTCATTATTTTATACACACACACATATATGTTTATATATATATATATATATATATATATATATATATATATATATATATATATATATATATATATATATATATATATATATATATATATATATATATATATATATATATATATATATATATATATATATATATATATATATATATATATATATATATATATATATATATATATATATATATATATATATATATATATATATATATATATATATATATATATATATATATATATATATATAATTATATATATATATATATATATATATATATATATATATATATATATATATATATATATATATATATATATATATATATATATATATATATATATATATATATATATATATAAATATATATATATATATATATATATATATATATATATATATATATATATATATATATATATCCCAGCCAGCACACTTAGTGAAATTTAGGTGAACCATTTTGGGATTTGGCTAAATTTAAGTAAAAGTTTGGTTAAATATGTGGAAAAAGGTAATAGATGACTGTTACAGCTAATTAGTGTACATGTATTCCTAGTCGAAAATTATAGTTAATATGTTTTTGGTGTTAAAAAATAAGTTAATAGGTAAATTTAACATATTAAGTATACAAGTTTAAGTAAAAAAAATCATGTAATACAGATAGTACATGTATTTCATGTATTAAGTGACAATTTAAGTTACAAAAGTGTATCTAATATATGTATTTAACTTATTACCTGTTGTTTAGCTAGCGGTAATTTAGCTGACATTGCAACAGTTATTTCATGAAATACGTTAAATAGCCTAAAATTAACATAACTACGGAACATTGAAACTTAAAAAAAATTGTCAGACTGCTGTTAAGTTAAATAGGTTGAGTTTTACATGTAATATTGCATTTAATTTGGTTTAGTGAACGAATGTTAACTACATTTTTGCTGTCTTTTTCATATAATACATATAATTAGTATATGTGTTTATAAGTATCCATAAAGATTTATAGCAAATCTCGTTTTCCGATAACAATTATTATTAGTGCGCAGTATATTGATCAAATCGCTCGGATACAGTCTTTATTATATATTTCTCTCACTAACGTTGTTTTAAATAGTAAAAAATGCCCCTGAAAAAGAAAGTTAAGAAAAACGGTCGATACTACATAATGCGGCAGAAGAGAGCGGCCGAATTCGAAGCACGATTTGATGAATAAAATGTGTCAAGGGATGAAGAAATGGATCGGCCACCACTAGAGATGTAAAAATACGGTACTTTATTTTTTTTGTATAATACAACGTATTATACATTGTATAATACAAAATAAAATACCGTATATTCGGTACAAAAGTGCAATACCCGACATACGGTGTTAATGATATAACAACAAAAAATTACTTCCATCACCATTTTCAATCACAACTAATTCATTTCCTTCTAAATAACTGCCCCGACATTTGAATTTCGTATCGTTATCTTTATTTATATTTCTTAAACCAATGCTAATAAGATCTATTTATTCATGTGATTCTGCATGGTTTCGATATTAATCACTTTCATTCGCGCCGAGTTATTGTATTTATGTTTTTATTTAAATTGAAGACTTAATCATTTCCCATCGGTAAACTGTTGTAGATTTAAATCATGATTTTTAACATAAACAAGATTACGCCTCTTTGACTTGTAAGACAAATACTTCTTGCAGTATGAGTTAGGCTGCAGATTGAAAAAGATTTTTCTGTTACAGTGGAATATGCAAAACGATGCAACATTCCGAAGAGCCACAAACTCTTTACCACTAAGTTAAACAATCAATATAGCTGCCATCGGTTTCAAAATGTGAGTTTTGAGATTCGGGTGTTTTAGTTAATCAATTTGAATGTATAGAAAAAGGACTACTCAAAGATGTAAAATTGAATGACAGTCCATAGCTCATAATGAGTGGAACGGAATGAGTTCATGGCTCATAATTTTGATTTGCAGCATAAAAAAATTTCCTATAACGGTGAACAGTAATGAAGCAGCATTCGATGTTTGAAATTTATGTTCTGTTGATATTACAACAATTTTGTTGCCATAGAAATTTGCGAATCACTAACAATGCTTTTCTAACTGTTAGTAACAAGGGGCAATAACTCATTAATTTCTTCTGTGTCGTTCATATATTCAAGAACCAGTAGTATATATTTTTGCAGTTATAAATTCTTCAAGTAATTCACGCGAAATTTTAATAAAATTGCAGATTACTGATTCGCGCGCCACCACAATAGAAAAACATTTTATAATAAAATACCTTGTATTTTACTACGTTTTGGACAATACGGTATTTTACGTATAATACCGCGTATTATACAATAGTATTAAACACTTTTACATCACTAGCCACCACCACAACAACTGAATGCCATTTTTGAAAATAATTTGCCAGCAGAAAATGCTATGATCGAAAATACCATCCCCGTTAGTGTTACTTGTGATGAAAATGTAGAGTGTGACGATGATATGCCAGATGATTGTACATCCCAAGTTGGTGAAACTGCTGAATTTTTATTATCAGAAGCAGGTATTGCTGAGGAATTGATGCGCGAACACCTGGAATATGAGCATAACGCTCAAACTAAAATAGATCTGTTGAACGAACTAAGGCAATGGGCTTTGCAAAACAAAATTTCATTAACAGCGTTGTTATATTTTTTTTAAAAGAATATTAAATTAAAAATATCACATTTATCGTGACTCAGTTTGAAATGAATCATCTTTAGAGGAGCTTTTAAAACAGTTTATTGAGGAATTCAACATTTATTTATTATTCTTGTTTACTATTCTTGTTTTATTATTTTTTATTTTTTATTATTTACGAATTTCGAAAGCTATGCTTTC
>CAVNZG010001308.1:0-54517 GCA_963693315.1 Diogma glabrata
CCTCCGTTCTTCACCACTTTTATTTTCACAAACACACACTTCAGTGTATTTTATCTTATTTTACCTTTACTCTGTCTTTATAAAGACATACATGCAAAAATAAAATAAAACAAAATACAGTTTATTTTTATATTTTCGATTATTTTTTTTACTTTAAAATTTAGCACACAACCTTCTCCGTCTGACTCCGGTTGATGAACTCCAGTTACGGATCTTCGAAGTTGAACACTTTTACTAACTGAATTTCCAGATTGATTTATCCTAAATCCACTAGCTTCGACAATGTTTTTTTTTTGGATAACGTCACTAATAGCTTCCTCTTTTTTAGCCACTGTCGCTTTACAAAATCTGACACTTATGACATATCAACAGAATCAATAAATACTTCCGTTCTATTCCTTTTGTTAACAAATTTATTTTCAAAATTTTTTTTGTTATTCAATAAAATAATCAAAATATAAATTAATCACAAACAATTTCTTTTAGTTTCAAATAAAATTAAAAGACACATCACAAGTAAAAATGTGATATTCATTTTATTAATTTTATTTTATGTAATCTAATCTGCCCACCAAAATCAAAATGGTCCGGCATATATAGTAAGGTTTTTTTCAGTGCTTTGTTTCTTTTTTTATTATCCTTCTCATTGAACACAAATTAATAATTTCTCCTTCCAAATATCATAAAAACAAAAAAATATTCAAACGAGAAAATATTCCCCTCCAACCATTCTTATTATTTACAAATGAACAAAACTCTATTCTAGCTACATATAACATTATGAGCTTTACATAGCAAAAATTTCTATGTAGACACAAACAAGTATTATTAATTGGTATTGAGTGCAATTAACTAAAAAAAATATTAAAATATTATTGATATATAATATAACGCTTTTATATCTGTTTAATTTTAACAGGCTGGAATTGAAATAAATTGGCAAATTATTAGTGAATTTCTTTATATATGAATATTCTTATTTTAGAGAAATATTCGAAATAGTCAGTCGTTACATTAGTTTTCACCTATTTGGTTTTACTCCAAAAATCACTCTGTCTTACATTTATTTTCATTCAAATTGGAAGTCATAAGCCGTCATCGTAATTTTCCCGTTAAACCAATTTTGTTTATCGTTAAACCAATTAAAAGTTAAATGGAATTTCCCTCATAAATAAACAACAATCTAAGAACCTCAGATCATTTACTTAACAATTAAACATGTGTATAATTGCTGAGTAAATACCAAATATTAATATTAATTTTAATAGGTTTTGAAATAAAACATATTAGCAAAAATATCAAACCAATGCAATTTGATTCTTATTTAATTATTTGGAAATTCGAATTGTTATGAATTGAATTAAGGTTTAATTGAATATAATTGAATAGTTTTAAGCATTTGCTCGAGACTATGATGACGGGACATCGGGACTCGCCACACTTAAAAATAAGAGAAGATGTATATGGAAAGTTACATCTTCTCGAATTATAATTTATTATTGTTTTCAACGTTTCAATTTTTTGTAATTTAGATTTTTTAAATAGTGTTTGTTTTAAAAAGTAAATTCAAATAAAAATCGTTGTATTAACGAATTGAATAGTGTGTCAAAAAAATTGATTTTCATTTATGTTTTTAACCAATTTTTTGAAAAACATAAAATTAATTATTTGAATGACATGAAATGTAAACTCAATAAGTTTCAGAAATGTAAACTCAATAAGTATGGAAACAAATACAGTTTCAACTCCTCCAAACTTATAGGAACAGTTGTAAAGTATCAAGTTGTTGCAGATTAAATGTCGTTTTTTAAAAAAATTGTAATTGTTAGGGAGATGTTTCTTGAGTAATTTTTTTGTGTGATTCCACGACTTCCGAATAACAGAAACAGTTAGAAAATAAGTTTGATTTTTTGATTAGATTTAGATTTAGATTTGCTTTATTTCAGTTATAATTTTGGATACAAGTATTAAATTTTATTCAGTGACCAGTATGATACTTTTCATCTTTGAAATTGATTTTTAATTTAATATTTTAATAATTCTTATTTTTTATAAATAAGCTATAAGTGAGAATAAAAATGTGTTGAAATATTTTTGGAAGAAAAGATATATAAAAACTTCATTGTGTTTCTTAAGATTAAATAAAACTATCGTATAACCTAACTTAACCTAGAATTGACCTTAAAATTAAATGAAAGCAATAGTTGTTCTCCGGTGAACGCTAGATCGACTCCACAGGCTTAATAGATGTCTGTCAAGTCAATACAGCAGTCACCAGAAGACAACCACTTCTTATGCTTATTAGTGTAAATTGTTTATTAGTATGTTATCAGATAATTGGCATGAGTGAATGAATTTTTGTTGTGCTCCTACTATGAAGTCTTTTATAAGTGGGATATTGGATAATGCAGATAGTCTTCTGGTGGAAAAATCTCTTGGTAGACGGTAGATGATTTTGAGGCATTGGTTTTTTGATCACCTGTAATTTTTTAATGTGGGTTTTAGCAGCGCAGCTCCAGACGGGGGAGCTATAAAGCATTGCAGATCGAATAATAAGTAGATAAATAAGTTTTTTATTATGATATGAAAGTTTTGATTTAAAGTTCAGAAGTCCGTATAGGGCTCTGATCAGTTTATCACATTTTTCCGTTATTTTTGAAAAATGTTCTTTGAACGTAAGCCTACGATCCAAAGTTAGGCCAAGATATTTCACCGAATTTGACCATGTTATATAGTGTTGGTTAAAACGTAATGGTTGGTTGCTAGGCAGATGTTTGGCAGCCCTACGACGGGTGAAAAATATGGCTTGGGTCTTAGAGTGGTTTATGGAAATGTTCCATTTTTGAAAATATTGATCTAATGAGTTTAATGTGAGTTGCAACTGCTTTGTGATATTTTTGACATTATAGGAAGACTTAAATATAGTTGTATCATCTGCAAAGAGTCCGAACTCAACTGAACTGGGTATAGCGTGTTTGATATCCGATGTGAATATATTATATAAGATGGGCGACAGGACAGCACCTTGAGGTACTCCAGCAGCTACATGGTGAATTATAGATCGCTTGTTGTTTATAGAAACAAAAAATTTACGATTAGTTAGGAATGACTTTATAATCATGATTATGAACCGTGGGAAGTTAAGTTTTATCATTTTCTATATTAACCCGTTGTGCCATGTTTTGTCGAATGCTTTTTCAATATCGAACAGTATCATACCAGTAGAGCATTTATTGCGTAATTTTTCTTTTGCATGCTGGCAAATTCGGTGTAGTTGGTGAGTGGTTGAATGATTGTATCTAAATCCGAATTGCTGCTTGGGTAGTATTGGGTATTTATCTAGAAAGAAATTAATTTCTGTTAATAATATACGTTCCAGGATTTTCCCTAAAGAGCTAAGAAGGCTTATGGGGCGATTAGATTCAATTTTGGATTTGTCTCTACCGATTTTTGAAATGGGTATTATTTTGGCACTTTTCCAGCAATCTGGGAAATATGATTTTTGAATACAGGCATTGAAGACATATGTTAGGAATACAATGGCCTTACGTGGTAAATGTTTAATAAGATGGTTGTTGATTTCGTCTTCGCCTGGTGATTTGGATTTCTTTATATTTTTAATCAGTTTGGCTAGGAGGCTTGGTTTAACCAAAAATATTTTGTTATCTGTGTTGATGTTATTGTTTATGTAATTTTTTACCTCTGTTTCTACTGTTGTACAATGAATGTTGTTGGGCATGATTGTATTGTGTATGTTGGCGAATTGCGAAGCCAGTGCTTCACATTTTTTCTGATCTGAGATCAATAAATTTTGACGTGTAGTGACGTTACTTAGGTTGCTAGTACTAGATATCAAAGTAGGTAATTGTTTTTGCTTATTTCTTAGGATTTTTGAAACAGCCCACATTTTATTTGTATGCCGATTCTGTTCGATGTTTTTTAGAAATGTTTCCCATTTATTGTTGCGTATTTCTTGAACTTCTTTACGTATTCTCTCATTTAATTCATTTGTAATAGCTTTTAGGATTGGGTCTCTTTTCCGTTGCCATTGGCGTCGCCGGATATTTCGTAATCGCTGTATAAATTTGATATGAGGCGGAAGTATCAGGAGTTCATCATTTTGTGATTTATGTTGTATGAATGGAATATAGAGATCTCTGGCTTCTATAATTTTTGAGTTTAGTTCAGCAATTAATGTGTCGATGTCCTTTTTAGTATTGATGTTGCGAACTGCTGATTCATTAGAGAGATCGATGTAATTGTTCAGGAATACTTTAAAGTCGTTCCAGTTCCCTTTTTTATAATCATGGTAAGATATTTTATGTATTGATGATCTCGCATTTGAAAAAACATTGAATTTCACAGGCAGATGGTCTGAGCTAAGCTCGTTGAGTGTAGTAAGCTCTGAAAGTATGCTAGTGTTATTTGTTATTAGAAAGTCGAGTGTTGACCCAAATTTAGATCTGCTGGAAAAGTGAGTTGGGTTTGCTGGAAATTGAATAACGTAATTGTTATTTGCTAGTTCATTATATAGTGCAGTACCGGCTGCGTTGCTTTTGTGGCAGTTCCAGAGTGTGTGTTTGCTGTTTAAGTCTCCACCAATTATAAAGGAGCACTCAGAGAAAAAACCAAAGTAAAATCATCTAAAATAGCTTTGGTAAAATATTTTGCATGGAGTTCTTAAAACTAAGCATTAACACCAAAGTTATTAGATATTTTGAACATGGTAAAAAAATGAAAAGCTTAGTTGAACCATCATAAATTTTTTGAATGATTGTAACAAGTTTTAGCTAACTTTTTTGTTATAAACTTGTGTAATTCAATATAGAATTGAGGCAGTTCATATAAAAATTAGTTTAAAATACCAAGACTGCTTTATACAAGTATTGTGTACATTTTTGAAAAATATTGAGCCTTTTTTAAATTCAGATTTCGTATGAAAATTATCTAATTCTCATTGCGTTTTAGATTTTCTCTGAACATTTCAAATTTATTTGAAGCTTAAAGATCAGTACTTGTCTTAATCCATTTTTTAGAAAGAAAAACATATGTTTTTATTTATTTCAATAAAACTCTTATAACTAAAATAAAAACAAATTACCCTATATATGCGGTTTCATCAGTTTTTAATTGAATTAAATTTATTTATTTTTTGATTTACGAGATGACAAGACCGCGAACGCCAGTCCATACTATTAACATACAAGTTAACGTGAGATATCATATACCACTGACAATAGCAGCGAGAAATGACTAGCCAAGGTGAAATCCTAAGGGTAATGACGGTTTAACTCTATTCAGTCAATGGCAGCACCCTCAGTTCTGGCTACTGAATATTCCTTAAGGTTGGCCGCTTATTCGAAGTCTTCATCTTCATGTAGCTCTATGTCTGGGCTTTAATCATTGAGGAAAACTGCGTATCGCATGATCATGAAATAATCCACTAGATAGATTATTGCCAACCCACTTTATGTTTAGTAAAAAAAAAGTTTATAAAAACCCCAAAAATTGGGCCCACCAACCACCCTCAGAACGCATGTTATTATGTGGAATCTAAACGTTAACAGATTGTTTGTTGTGGTAGAAATTGTAATTCCTACTATACATTACATTTACATCATTGGTAATTTTAAACAAACTCTTGGTAGATCTAGATGTGTAATTTCTTTACATAAAGTTACTAAAGTTATAACATATCATATCATCTATAAAAATATTAAATTGGCGGTAATGGAAAACGATTTGAGTTTCCAAAACTTTAGTTGAGGCTTTAAACAGCTCTCTCCAATTAGAATCAATAATGTTTGTAGCATATTTTAATAAAGTGCAAAATTAAAAAGTTATTTGGGTTTTCGCATTTTATATTTTATGTAAAACAACTCGTTTAATTTTAATATTTATACATATAATCATATTTGTTTGTACAGTTATTTTTTAAACTTTTTGCTTCAGCGTTAGGTAAATTGTACCAGTAGCTTTTATGAATATATTTCAACCGCCAAATATTTTACAATTACTAAGGTGGTAATGCCTAAGTATTGTACAATATTATAAAACTTATTGTATGATTTTTGACTTCATACTTTAATTTAGCAAAAACGGCATTGTTTTGTACAATTATACTTAGTATACACTTAAACATAGTTATATGCAAGAGTATTAGTCGTCCTTTTTTAAATTTACTAAGAATTCCTAAATTATCATTAGATTTAGGTAAATTATACAAATAGATTTTGTGAAAAGATTTTGACCGCTTAATATTTACTAATTATTTGGGTGGTAATGCCAATGTATTGTCCAATATTATAAAAGTTTTTGAGCAATTTTGTAATTTATATTTTACTTGGCAAAAAACTGCATTTTTTTGTACAATTCTGCTTAGAAGTTAGATTATATTTGTGCACAGTTATAAACAAGAGCACCAGTGATTGATATACAAATATTCAATTAGTATTATAATTTCGTTGAAGATATTTGGCTTAGCAAGTGCGTGTTTTCGTATCATAATAATTTTTTTTAAAAGTTCAGTTTTAAGTATAATAATTAATTTCTTTGGTACAATTCTGCTTAGATTATATTTGTGTACAGTTATAAACAAGAGCATCAGTGATTGAAATATATATTTTCAATTGGTATTATAATTTCGTTGAAGATATTTGGCTTAGCAAGGGCGTGTTTTCGTGTATCATAATAATTTTGTTTAAAGTTCTGTTTTAAGTATAATAAATAATTTCTGGATAATAGAGCAAAATTTGGTAAGTATTGTTTAATTTAATTTGTTTGTTTTTTTTAACTTTTAATCAAATCACAATTTGTCATATTCTTATTATGACAACATTTAAACATAATCTAAAACCTATACATTTGCTTAGACCTTAGGCTAACCGCGTTCATCCTATAACAAAGATTTAATTTACGTTTTGATATAAGTAGACATTACAAAAGATCTCGAGACGCAAGACAAGACAAAACTGCACTGGACGGAAAAGTTCATTATTTTATAGTTATTTTTTAATTAGAAGTTTGTTTTTGAATTAAAAATGATGAATTGCTTTGTATGCTCTCGAAGTTTTAAAAGAGCAAATTTATTAATTGGTCATTTAAAAATAATACATGGGTTTGGCAAAGGTAGTACATATTTTTGTACCTATAAGTCATGTAATCAATGTTTCCAAAAGAGCACCACTTTTAAAAAACACATAACTAAATGCCATAATGACGGCTCGCCTTCAAAAAATAATTCCAAATTCATATCCGTAAATGTACCACAACCTGATCCGGAGCAGATTAGTTCAGAAATATCTTTAAAATCAGATACTTTTGAAAAACGTCATAATGCTATGTACCCACAGACAAAAAATTACAATTTTAATGCTGCCGAATGTAAAACTAAGTTTCTTGATGGTACTTTAAGATTTATATTAAAAATGCACGACAGCAATAATTTCTCAAGAAAAGATGTCTTAAATTTACAGAAAAATATTAATGAGTATATAGTTTCTCCAATTTTAATGAGTATCACATCCTTCGCTCAAGAATTATGTGAAATTGATTGTGTGAAATTGGAAGCGTGTTTAAAAATGTTTGAACATCCTTTTAGACATATTGATTCTGAGTACAAGCTTTTAAACGTCTTAAAGGATCGTGATAAATTTCATAAGCCCGAAGAGTTCATCATAAATAAACATATTTCAGAAGTCCATAATCGTGGTATTATCAAATATGATGAAATAGTTGATAAAGCCATTATACTTCCATTAGAATTTCAATTTAGAAAAGTTTTTGAACACGATGGTACTTTGAAAATTTGCCTTAAAAAAATTGAAAAATTAAAACTAGAGCAAACATATATTTCAAATTTTGTACAAGGAAAGTTATGGCAAGACAAATGTGATTTATATCCAAACAAAATACTTATTCCGTATTTTGTTTATATCGATGACTTTGAGATCAACAACCCTTTGGGCTCTCATGCTGGAAGCCAATCAATTACAGCTGTATATTACAATTTTCCTACACTAGAACATTTATCAAAATTGGATGAAATTTACACAGCTGCTTTGTTTAAAGCTAAAGACATTAAAAAATATGGTAATAACTTAGCAATGAATACATTAATAAAAAACATAATTTACTTGGAAGTGGATGGTTTAACTTTAAAATTACCTGAAGGTTATAAAAAGGTACAGTTTGTTTTAGGTCTGATACTTGGAGATAATCTAGGACTAAACCAATTATTAGATTTTAGTAAATACTTTTCTGCAAATATGTATTGTAGATTTTGCAAAGAAACTAAAAGATCTGCTAGAATTTTATCAAAAGAAAATAGTAGTTCGCTAAGAAATATAGAGAATTATGAAAAAGATGTTCTAGCTGACAATTCTTTAGAAACAGGTGTATCTGGACAATCATTACTAAATAATGTTCCTTCATTCCATGTGACGAAAAATTTTGCTGTTGATATAATGCATGACGTATTCGAAGGCATTTGTCATTACAATTTATCGCAAGTACTCTTACATTATATCAATAAACGTACATTTACCTTACAAATTTTGAATAAATTAAAACAAAATTTTTCTTATGGTGAATCTGAAATAGGCAATATTAGCAAAGAAATTACTCTGTTGCATTTAAAGAAAAGAAAACTTAATATTTCTGCAAGAGAAATGTGGACATTCACACATTTTTTTACCGTGATGATAGGTCATTTAATTCCCTCACTGGTTTGTCTGTAATTTTATTAAAATTGTAGATTTACTGCTTTTACCGAAATTTGACAACGACACCATACAATTATTAGCGGACCTAATTGAGCAACATAATATTCAGTAGGGGGAAGTGGGGATAGTATAAACATGGGGCAACTGTAAACAGTTTTAATTTCCCTCACAAAACATCAATCAAAAAATTCGACAAAAATATCACAGATGTCGCTTCGATCGACTACACACACCAGGAGAATTTGACAGCTGAAGTCAGTCTTGTTCAAAAGTTATTGGTGAAT
Organism: Diogma glabrata; assembly: GCA_963693315.1. Classification (NCBI taxonomy): domain Eukaryota; kingdom Metazoa; phylum Arthropoda; class Insecta; order Diptera; family Cylindrotomidae; genus Diogma; species Diogma glabrata. Next base: position 9,008 of record CAVNZG010001308.1, read on the forward strand.
AGGTGTTTCGGCAACCCAAAAGTAAATATTTTTTTTTTTGTAAAACTCGAATAACTTTTTTTTACCATCATATGTTTAAAAATATTCCAACATGTTTTGATAGCTGAAATATTCAAGAAACATAATATTTCTTTGTTTTAGCCAAATTTTAGATCTTGGAATATTTTTTCAAAACATAACCCTAAAATCGCCACGTGGGGCACATATAAACAAAAAAAATGGGATAGTATAAGCGCGTTTATATGTGCCGTATGGTATGGCTATATGGTATACGTATGGTTTCCGGTTTCAATTTTGATATTGATTTGCAAAACCTAAACATACGATGAGATTGAAGTTTTGCTTTTTTCTTTATAATTTTCAACCTAAATTTATTGAGGTTTTACAACAATCGAAAAATATTGTTTTTTGTAAAGAAATATATATGTTATATGCTTATATATATTGTTTGAAGCACAATAAATAATAAAAAATTTAAAAAAAAGTACTTTATGAATTTTATTGTGTTTTTTTTGGGTGTTTATATGTGCCCCATACAAAAATGCTCATTGTTTATAAGTACCCCACCAGTGGGGATACTTTAAACGAGAAACATAATGTTTTGAAATTCAAAATTTTTATACTTAATGTTTAGTTACGTAATTAAAAAAATAGTTTTATGTAGTAAAGATATGAAATTTTACAATGAAACAGTTTTTAAGTAAAAATGTTTTATGGTTTTAAAGTTATTGAGCTTTAAGTACAAACTGTTTATACCATCCCCACTTCCCCCTACGTAAAACTTTTTAATGACAATTTGAAACCTAAGCACCATTTCTTAATTCATTACCCTAGAATAATTAAGAATTCGGGACCACCAAGGTTTTATTGGTGTTTCAGGTTTGAAGGCAAACATCGGGAGTTGAAAAATTATGCAAAAGTAATAACAAACAGACAAAACGTGCCTTTAACCTTAGCGACAAAGATTCAATTAAAATTTGCTAACAAATTGATGTTGGAAAAAAATTATGATTCAAATTTTGATAAAAAATACAAAATTGAAAGTGTGTTTTCGGACTTAATACGTAGTGAATTGAAAATTTCCGAAAATGCTTTTCAGAGCTTCTTATATGTTTTGTTAGATGGTCTAGCATATAAAAATGGGTTTTATTTAACTAAATCAAAAAGTTGTTTTACTGAACTATTTAAAATTATGGAAATAATTGTTTTGCTTGAAAGTGAAAGAGTATATTTTGTATGTGAAACCATACCAATTGCTTATAATGATCACTTTGTTTGTTATGAAATATTGCCTTTTACTCAAAACCTTTTCAAACCTTTGATTTTACCCATTGTATATTTTGACGGACCGCCAATACATACGAATCGAACTGGAAGTGGAAAAATAGTAGTAAGAAAAAAAAATTATTTTTCAGTTTTTACCGCTTAATTTTTAAAATTTTAGCTGCATCCTTAAAACTTCATTTATTTTTTTCTTTATACTTTTATCTTTTTTAATGTTTTAGCGAAACATATAAAATGAGTAGTAACACCGATTCTGAATTGATTCAATTACAAAACTGTCCTTCGACCCAAATGTTGGATATTGGAGGTACGAAGTATATATTTATTAATAGTACAAATGAACCTTTGACAGACAAAGAACACAACGTATGTGCAAATGAACTTTTTACAGACCAAGAACAGAACGTATATGTAACAAATGAAATATGTTTACCTAATACTGCTGAGAAAATGAACCAGAAATGTTCTGCTATTCCTAATGAATCTTTGTCCGAGCTTCTCAATAGCTGGGGGATGTTTGATGAAGTACACCATATCCTCCTTGGTAAGAAAAATTAATTGAATTTAAAAAAGAATGTATGCTCATACATTTACATGTTAATAAATTTATCTTTTGCCAGCTAAGCAAATTACCACGGAAGGATTAAAATATATGAGAAAAAGACATCTCGATGAACTTTTTTCAGCAGATCAACTGAACATTAAAATTTTGTTTGAATTCAAACTGGCGGAATGGCAGAAGGAATTGGTATTAAAAATATAAATATGAATGAAAATATTTTGAATTAATTAAATTAACAGGGTCTTTCCATATTACATGCTGAATACGACCGAGATACTTCATCAATGAATTCATCTGTCGCTGAATGGATTAGGACAACTAATAATTGTGCATCATCACCCAACTCTCTATCTTCCTGTCAATCAAGGATAAGTTCAACCTATCCCGAAGAAGTATAAAAAAAATATACTTTAAATAAAAACTAATGTTCTTTTTTTATACAGAAAACTATAGCCGAAATTTTAAAACAAACAGAGCAAGGAAAATTCTTAATCACCTATTTTCAAAAACACGGTAGGCTGGAAACTCGTACGAATCTGGTCCATTGGGTCATACAATTTTATATTGAAAATGACATTAAACTTTCAGTTGCAAAATGCAAACAACTATCGGAACAAATAGTTCTTCTATTCCCTAGTGAAAATCAGGTAAACAAATTAACAGAATCTAAAATTATTTTAGTTTTTGAGCAAAAGAAATCGTTTTCGTTTTAATTTTGAGTTAACAAAGCATACTTTTTCTGATTCTTAGTTTTTGATTTCCGTCAGCCATGCTGATATTCTCAAGGATGGTTTTAAAATCATAATGGATACTGACTATAGCTGATGAATTAAATTCATTAAAAAAAACTCAAAAAGTAAGGATCAGAAAATGTGTGTTTTTTAAACTCAAAATTATAACAAATATAAGTTACATTAAACAAAAATAAATATAAAAAATTCTTTTTTAAGAATACTTATTTCGTCGGAAGAGGCCGTTTACCCCCAAAAGGAAAGCTTTGGGACAGGTACCAAAGTAGGAAAAGAAGTATGAAAAAATGGAATCCCGAAGAACATGAAATATCTTCAAAAACAAAAAATGTGGTAGCCCTCCGAAAATTAGCTTTTAATATAGCTATTGATCCAGGTAGCTCTCATTTATGAACTTGTTTTTAATATTTTTTTAATGATAGTTGAAATTTATTTCTTGAATATTAACTTGTATAACATTAATTATTATTGAAGAAATTTCCCCAGAAGAGTTGGAAGAAATTAGAAGCACCCTAAAACATTTAAGAAAATGGGACGAGGTTCTAATAAAATGGAAGCAAACAATTCTTTATCGGAGAAATTATATAGATTCTAACAATGATTTAAACCTTCTCAAAATCTTTAATGATTGGCCGCTATATAAATTTTCACAGGCACCGGAACTGGTAACTATAATATGGGAAAACAATTTTGAAGATTAATTTATATTAACATTTTATTATTTTCCATGGTAGGTGGATATAGATTTTGAGTATTTTGACTACGAGAAGAACTCTTTTTATTTAAAATGGGACAAGTTTTGTGCTGGTGTACCAAAAATTTTTCAGGAAAGAATTAAAGATCCTCTTTCGAAAAGTAAGCTTACTGAAGTTCTTCAAAGACGAGATAGACTTAACTGTGGTAAGGAAATTCAACAAAATATAAGATTGCATTTATATGAAAATAAAAATATGTATATATCTTTTCAGATTCCATAAATGTATTGTTTATTCAACTATTGCATGCTGTCTTGGTACCTACAACAATTGTTTTATGTGGAAAACGAAAAAAATATAGCATTAAAGATTCACAACAATCTTTTCAAATGATTGTGCAATCATACGAAGAATCAGATGAGGAGCTTACCAAAATGCGCGATGATTGTATAGTACAAAAGACTTGCTTGCAACCGCTTATTGTTGTCGTCGGCAATGAATTTGATTATAAAGATTTTTTCGTTGTGATGGATGACATAAAATTCAAATTTACTACTTACCTTGCAGCATTAGAATACTGTTTTAAAGTATTTTACGTTTTAAACTTGAAATATCCAAATGCAAGCAATTTAGTTTGGATATTTATTCAAAAATATTTTTTTGGCATTGATGAAACTGTTGGAGACTACCCAATTGTTGACACATTAATGGGAGATTTTAAATCAAATTAATAATGTGTTTGTTTATGTAGTACAATTTTTAATTTTTATTTTTTTTTTCAAATAACAAAAAATTGATTTGAATTTATATAATGAACTGATGAACTAACTACTATTTATAACTAACAAACACTGTTTGCCGTTGGCACTTGGTGTAAGTTTTCCAAAACACAATGTGAATTATTGTTCCTTTATTTTTATTTATTATTACTATTTTTATTGAACAATTTTTAAGAAAATAAATAGTGAGGTACATTATGTTACTTTAGTATAATAGTAATATAATTGGTGATATTAAACCAAAAGTAAATTGATTTGTCACAATAATATATGAATTGATTTATATAAAGTGTGTAATTATAGTTATTTATGTATCAAGGGAATTATAAGGATGTTAATTTCCGCGGGAAACGTTTACTACCCGAGGGCCTCCGGCCCGAGGGTTAGTAAGTTTCACAAGGTAATTGACATCTAATAATTCACGTGATACATAAATAATTTTATTTTTTACTATAAAACATTTATTAAACTAAAACATTTATTTTTATCTTTAGCATGATAGCATGATTTTGCGTTTTAATTGATCAAGTTAGTTGTTTTTTAGTTCAAATTGTATTATAATTCCCTTGGGAATTAAGAGCATCATTATTATTTCGGTAACTAAGGTCTAAACGACTCATAATATATCAGTAAAACATAAATAAATTTTTTTTTCAATATTACCTGTCTGGTAATTTAATTATATATAAATAACTTAATTATTTAGCATACTTTTAAGTTTAAAAATGTTAAAGCTAAAGTGTGGAATAAAATATTTATTTATAACATATATTATTAATCTTAATTATTTTGTGCTATCTCTCCTGGGAATAACTATATATGGACAAAAATTGTTTATAAAACCAATGCACCTAATGAAAAACTAATGCAGGTGATCCGATACTTTATAGTGTAAAATAGTGGCGATCTAAACTCCGTTACTAGAGAAATTATATACCATGTTATTATTATTTAACAAATATTTCCAATAATCTTGTAACTGACGTAGAATTTTCCATAACAAATTAGAATTATCTGCTGCAAATAATAAAATAATTAAAACTTCGTAAAATCTTTTATCATTTTTCCAAAGTTGGGGGTGTACAGTTTTCATTTCTATATTTAACAAGCTGTTTAATTTTTATAGTTTCACCTAATCTGGATCAGTTTTTCATATTAGTTACCATTATAATAATTCTGCTTAATATTTATTAGTTTTGTACAAATGCTTTGCTAAATCATTTAATTATTTTAAGAATAAAAATGCCTAAAGTTTTGATAAATTGTGTAATTCCATGGCAAAACACTAGCCTAGTTTTTATTTGTTTCGTACAAATGCTTTTGCTAAATCATCTAGTTACATTGGAAAGAAAAAGGCTAAAACTTTGATAAATTATATAACTGCAAGTACAAAAAATTAATAAACAGCATGTATAGAACATTTGAGACAATGTATGCTTTTTAACACATTGTATTGTTTGGCTTGATAAAGTTTTTTATAATTCACCAAATTGATAATGTTTAATGCATCACCTAAATAAACTTTGTTGGTTCAACAAAAACCTCCGAAGGATCAATTATGCCGTATTACTTGGGTGCGTTATAATATGTTTTTTGTTAACTATACATAAGCTTTTGGCTCAGTGAGCTTTGGTGATTGGTAAGTTTTTGTAAATCTGATTTAAATAACTTAAGAGTTTGTGATTTTGTAGTGCCAGGAAAGTATACAGAAATTATAATCAAATTCCCTGAAGTGGTGGTAAGATTTATTCCGATTGCTTCAATGACGTTTAGGTTAAATGCAGGTATAATGTGGTGTTGCAGGCTTTTTTTAACTAAAATTGCCACACCTGCTTTTTTCCTTCCAATACGGTCAAGTCTATGAATTTTGTAATCAGGATTAAATAGTGTGTCGTTAGGACTTAGATGAGTTTCACTTATTAGCAGGACATCTACATTATTTTGTTTAATATAATCAAATGTTTCATCACATTTATTTCTAATGCTTTGTGCGTTCCAGATAATGACGTTTAAAGCCATTATTTGGAATTGTTGTTGTACAGGTATTTAATTGTTAAATTTGTTATCACCACCAGCTGATCTTGTTTCGTTTTACAATTAGATAATTGTTTAATTATATCGGTAACTAATGATGTAATTTCGTCTAAAGAAAACAGTTCATCATTGTTTTCATAATTACTTATAGTTTTTTTTAATACATTTGAGTAATGCTGATTTGTATTAGTAATTGTATTTTGATGTAATGAATTATTATCAACAGTATTGGTTTTAACATTTTGATTTTTTCGTGCGTAGTTGTTTGAGATATACGGAAATTGGGAAAGGTTATGGATATCCATATTGAAATTTTTTACTGGTGATATATTCTTTATTTGACGATTTATATTAATATTTTCTTTAATTAATTTAAATTCTGTGAGCTTAGGGCATTCGTCGAAATTTGCCGGATGGTCGCCGTTGCAATTTGCACATTTTTTTTCGGCTTGACTGTTGTTGCACTCAGACGAAAAGTGATTGAGTCCACAGTTAACACATTTTGGAACTTTATAGCAATGTGAAGTGCCATGTCCAAACATCTGGCATCTTCTGCACTGCGTAGGTTTGTTGCGTGAATTAATATAGTTTGAAAATCTAACTACTATATGATTGATATCTTTTATATTTTGTAATGATTTGAGATTGATGTTTTTATTATTAAATTTTAGTAGGAAAAGACATCTCGCTTCACGAGTAATTTTGCAAATTTCATAAATATCGTCCTTATTAATACCATGATGTCTAAGTCCGGTTTTGATATCATCAGGTAGAGTATCATTTGGTAGACCGGATACGATAACTTTTAGTGGTCTATTGTGTTTTGATTGATGCGTGAAAAATTCGTTTTTGCTTTTTTCGAGTTTTGTTTTTAATGTATTATAGGAGTCAATATCACTTAATAAAATTTTTAAATCGTTACCTTGTATTTTTAGTCCATAATTATTGATTTTGAGATCTTGTAGTGTAGACTTACAATCACTGATTGATATGCCCGAAACTATAATAGGAGGTACATGTAATTTACTTTGCGGTTTATGTGTTGTTGAGGTTGTATTTTCTGTTGAAGGTACAACATCTATGCTTAGTCCATTGAAACTGTTGCGTGTAGTAGTATCCATTGTATAATCTAGACGGCGGTTTTTATTTCTTCCCATGTTAAGAATAGTATTGTTGTTGTCTCTGGCCTTGATAAGCTTGCGGAGATCTTCACTGTTATTAAATTTGATTATTCCAGAATGACGTTTAAAAGTAGTTTTATTGTTTACTTTAATGTGGTTGGCAGAAACATGCTGCTTGTTCACGGTAATTTTCACTTTTATTACAATTACACTATAACTGGATTGTTTTATTATACTTTAAAACAAAAAATATAAATAATTATTTGTTGTAATAAATCCTTTCTTTTTTTTAGGGTTCCGTACTTTAAAAAAGTAAAAACGGTACCCTATTGGTGAGACTTCGGTGTCCGTCCGAATTTCTACATAATCAATTTACTCACAAACTATAAGTGCTATCAACTTGAAATTTTCTACAGTTTTTAAACGTGTTTTTCCACGCCTACTAATAACAAAAAAATTCAAATATTTGTTTTAATCTATATTTTATGAACATAGATAAGGAGATAGTAAAACAAAAGTTTTTTTGTAAGGAATCGAGTTTGGTCTAGAAAAATCGAGAAAGTTCAAAATATTTCAAAAAAAAATTTCAATGATTTTTCGACTGCTTAGTTTTTTTGATATTGCCATAAACGGGTATTGTCTTTCCTGTCCCCCCCCTTTAACTTCGAACATTAGAAAAGAAAAAATTTGAAAAAATTCATGGTTATGGTCAATGTTGTAAAGATTGAATCAAAACTATAGCGGTCGGGTCATCATTTCAAATGTGATTCTGAGGGGGTTGAGAGTGGAAATTTTGAAAAAAAATTATTTTTGACCTCAGTGAGTGGGGTGTCATATGAAAGGTGATTTTTTTTCTAGTCCAAGCCATTTTTTTTTGCAATTTTTAAAAGCGCAGTTTTTGAGTTATGTTAAAAAATGTGACAAAAATTTCCTGTCCCCCCCTCTTAACTTCGAACATTACAAAAGAAAAAATTTGAAAAAATTCATAATTATGGTCAATGTTGTAAAGATTGAATCAAAACTATAGCAGTCGGCTCATCATTTCAAATGTGATTCTGAGGGGGTTGAGAGTGGAAATATTGAATAAAAATTATTTATGACCTTGTTGAGTGGGGTGTCATATGAAAGGTGATTTTTTTTCAAGTATAAATCAATTTTTTTTGCAATTTTCAAAAGCGAAGTTTTTGAGTTATGTTAAAAAATGTGACAAAAATTTCCTGTCCCCCCCTCTTAACTTCGAACTTTACAAAAGAAAAAATTTGAAAAAATTCATGGTTATGGAAAATGTTGTAAAGATTGAATGAAAACTATAGCGGTCAGCTCATCATTTCAAATGTTATCTTGAGGGGGTTGAGGGTGGAAATTTTGAAAAAAAAATATTTTTGACCAAGTCGATTGGGGTGTCATATGAAAGATTGATTTTTTTCTAGTCCAAAACAATTTTTTATGTAATTTTAAAAAGCGCAGTTTTTGAGTTATGTAAAAAAATGTGAAAAAAATTTCCTGTCCCCCCCCCTTAACTTCGAACATTACAAAAGAAAAAATTTGGAAAAATTCATGGTTATGGGAAATGTTGTAAAGATTGAATGAAAACTATAGCGGTTGGCTCATCATTTCTAATGTTATTTTGATGGGGTTGAGGGTGGAAATTTTGAAAAAAAATTATTTTTGACCTTGTTGAGTGGGGTATCATATGAAAGGTTGATTTTGTTCTAGTCCAAAAAAATTTTTTATGTAATTTTCAAAAGCGCAGTTTTTGAGTTATATTAAAAAATGTGAAAAAAAATTCCTGTCCTCCCCTTAACTTCGAACATTACAAAAGAAAAATATTTGAAAATATTCATGGTTATGGGCAATGTTGTAAAGATTGAATGAAAACTATAGCGGTCGGATCATCATTTCAAATGTTATTTTGAGAGGGTTGAGAGTGGAAATTTTGACAAAAAATAATTTTTGACCCCCACTCGGCATATGAAAGGTGAATTTTTTTCTAGTCCAAAACAATTTTTTTGTAGTTTTCGTTTTTTTCGGTTTTGATTCATTTGATTAAAATTCTAAAATTGTGTTTTGTGAAGGACTATTCACGTAAAATAATCGTAGAAGAGGATAAATTTTACTACGTTGTAGGAAATGTATATTATAGTAAATATTGAGTGAAACGAAGTAAAGAAATGAACAAACAAGATCAGATTAGATCAACACAGTTTAACAAGTCAGATGAACTAAACTTCAGGCGAAAGGCGTTAGGTTGAAAAATTATGCAATAACATACCACATACCTGTTTGCTATTCGATAGATTATTATTTAATATGGTTGCATTGCAAATGTTCTCTGTGAAGTTGATCACTAATTACAAAGATTTTTGAAATTTTTGAACTATTGAACTACTGTTGAACTAGAAAATTGTTACAGTCAAGTTAATCGAGGTTGGGGATCTGTTCTTTTCGTTAAGTCTGATACAGTACCACCAGTGCAGAAAAATAGTAGCCACCATCACTTTGAGTTTAGCTCTGCTGGCAGTCATTGTGAATGTTCAACTAGCTGAAGTACAAATCCTGTTGGTATACTATACCGATCTCCCCAATGTTCAGTAGACAAATCACTCGAATGTGTTAACAATGCACTGGTTGGAAAAAATTTGACGACATTTTTTCTCCGTTTTTTCCGTTGGTTTCAATAAAAATCCCCAAAACTGGCTCTCAAACTATTTTCTACAAAAAAATTTACAAAGAAAAATTCATGAACCAACAACAGTTGAGGCTACCACAATTGATAATGTATTTTCCAATATAAATAATTTAGAAGCTGGCGTTATTGAAGCTTTCTTTAGCCACCATAAACAGCTTTGGGTAAGATTCAACCCAACTTGAAACTATACTTACAAAAACTGTTTTTTCTCATATTATATACACGGAACCCTCAGCGAGCGAATTATATTCGCACTTGCCTGACTTTTTTTTAAATAATCGATTATTCTCAATAAATTGAATAATTGTTCATCGTACGAGTGTCGGTGAACGAGATTTTTTGATTATATTTTTGCAATATTTGTGTAATTTTGAAACGTCATTTATATTTTCATTTATATTTGTATAACATGAAATATAATTGAAGCTACTTACTTACTTACTTGCTTTAGCTACTTCCAACTGATAGGAACAGTTGGAAAATATTATGGTATTGCAGATTTAATGTTGTTTTTATAAAATTGTAATTATTATGGAGATGTTTTATGAGTCATTTTTGAATGATGTCAGGGTCCACCAGTTCCGAATAATAGGAACAATTGAAAAATGTCTGGTAGTTGCAGACTAAATGTTGTTTTTTACAAAAGTTGTAATCAATGAACAGAAGTATTTACGCCAAACAAAAAAATATTGTTAGTAATTTTTTCAGTGAATCCACTCCTCCGGTCACTGATGTCTAAAAGGTATAGCTGGAAAATGCTATTGTTGGAGGCTAAATGTCGTTTTTTCCAAAACAAATAAATAGCTAAAAAAAAAGCTTTTACGCTAAATGAATGGGTTTTCTACAAAAATGTCTGGAACTAATAGGAACAGTAGGGTGGAAAATCAGGTTGGTTCATATCAAATGTTGAATTTTCTTAAAAGTTTTAGTTTGCACTAAATAAAAAGGTTTAGGAAACTATATAGAAAGCATTTGCACTAAATAGAAAGGTTTTCTGGATCAATATCAACAGTTGTGTTGGAGAATATCTCAGATAATTGTTGGACTAAAAGGAACAGTAAGGATGAAAAATGTTAGATATGTAATGTCGGTTTTTACAAAAATTGTAATTATTAAAAAAAAAACATATACGCTAAAGGAAGCGTTTTTCTGGACCAATAGGAGCAGTTGGCGTTTCTGGCCTATGGGCGTTTGCTTTTGAAAAATTGTGATTATTGAACGTTAAATTGAGATGGTTTTAAGTAGTTTGCTAAGTCATCGTTTTACTAAACTATGTTAATTTATGATCTGTTATAATTGTACGGTACTAATGTTTCGTGTTAGTTTTGTAATAAATTTCTACCCTGATATAAAATAACTGTACTTTTACAAAGAGTTTTATGTTTAATATACATCATTGTGCAAGACTAAAATTAATATCCTCATATAAGCCTTCTGCCAAACACTGAATAAAACTCTTAGCACAGATCGAAGTTTTGATATCTCAGAGCCTTGAGACTTCAGCTCCTTCATATTTTCCATTTTATCTTTATCAACAAAATTTTGTTTTCCAAAATGTTTATGGTCGTCTCTACCCTATTGAATAAAATGTTATTGGGTTGGATAAAGTGCTTCTTTTGAGCATCTTTGATTTTACTACGTTTTTTGCTGGTTTGAACACTGTAATAAAACCTTTGGAAAATAACTGTAAAAAGTTATGAATCTATACGAAAAGGAACTGATTAGTTTTTGGACGAAACCGGATCAAGTTGCGAGGGAACTTAAATCCGATTTTAAATTTTTATCGTTTAATTCATATATCTTGAAGCTCAGCAGTTTGATGGCCTAGACAGAGGTTTAGTGCTTCAATTTTTTCTTTACATGGTAATAATAATAATATTGATGGTGACTTCCCACGTTCAGGTAGGGAGAGGTAATTTTTTCGTCGGGAATTAAAAACCAAAAAAAAAAAATATTAAAATTGAAGATGATCTTGTTATATTCAGCTATACTACATAAAACTGTTATAGTGATTAGAACCACAGAAATTCTATTCAAAAGCTAAAATAGGGATTTTTTATTTCGTTCGTACTCCTAAGAAAGAATTGATTTAGAAGAAGAAAATTAGTACTTTTCGTCATTCTTTTAATTTATTTTGGAGAATTTCAAACAAATAATTAACTAATTTATTTTTACTAGGAAGGCCCGGCGTGCTTCGCTACGCTTATAAATAAAGTTTTTGCGTAGACATTTTGTTGACGTAGAAGCAATGATTTCAAAAAGTGGTAATGAGAAATGATATAGCATATAATTTTTAATTTTTCTTTTTAAATATATGAATGAAAAATAATCAGAACTCTAGCTGATCAGTTCGGATATATGAAAAATTAGCAATCAAATAAGTTAGAGATCAAATAAGCTTACTTGAAAATTTCTCATTACCACTTTTTGATATCATTGCTTCTACGTCAACAAAATGTCTACTTTAAAAACTTTATTTATAAGCGTAGCGAAGCACGCCGGGCCCTCCTAGCAATAATTAAATCAAAAAAAATCAAAGAAAAATAATAATAATAAAAAATAAACTCACTCATACCATTATCATTCATTCACAACATTCATTTCACCATTAACACCATAATAATTAAATCAAAGAAAATCAAAGAAAAATATTAATAATAAAAAATAAACTCACTCATACCATTATCATTCATTCACAACATTCATTTCACCATTAACACCATAATGATTAAATCAAAGAAAATCAAAGAAAAATAATGATAATAAAAAATAAACTCACTCATACCATTATCATTCATTCACAGCATTCATTTCACTAATAATAGTAATAAAAAAACAAAGAAAACTAATACGTCTATACACTCCTAAATTAATGCATAAACTAAATTGAAATTTGAAAATAATAATAAAAACACAAAGAAAAGACTTGAGCAATTCCATTTGATATTGTATAGGGGGGGGGGGGGCGTTAAATTCAAAAATACATTTTAATTGGTCTATAACTTTTTTATTTATGATCCGGTTTGTGTGAAAAATCTTTAAGACCTAAGTTACACTAATATCAGTTAGCAGTGAAAATTTGAAACGAATCCATCTGCGAATAAAAAAGCCTTAGGCTACAGAAAGTTTTTTTTTAGCGTATTAATATATAAGATTTTTCCAACAAAGGCAATCATCAAATTTAAAACAAAAATTAAATGTGTGTGCATTTGAAAAAAAAATATTTATTTTTTGTAAGATATTCTCAGTGGAAGAATGCAGTTATTTAAACGGAAGTTATTTAACGAAGTTATTTAAACCCTGAATCAAAACCATACAAAATTGTAAGAAAGTCTGAAATTATTATACCAACGCTTATAATAGATGATAATAAATAATAATTACCGATTCGGCCATCCAGATATTTGTTTGTTTTATATTTGTTTTGAGTGCATTTTGCATTTTGCAAACACTGTCGTTTGAGATTAATAACAAAGGTAAGCTAAAAATTTTTTTGTAAATTTAACTATCAGACATTTGAATGTGCATACATTTTAACATTTGTTTAAGTCTGTTGTTGTTAAAAAAAAGGGGTTTAACCCGCAATTTTGAAAACTGTCGAATGACAATTTAACGATATTAACAATTTTTGCCTACTACATTTGATATTGTGATATAAATTTTTGCCTACTACAATTCTAAATTTCTTGAAATTCTTGCTAGTAAGAAAAGAAGGGTTATCAGAACACACGCCCATCAAGCAAGTGCCAGGGGAAGATATCATTCCGTATCCGACTTCATCTGAGCATTTATGACTAGAAGCCCTAATACTACACCTGAAAAAACTACTTTGGTTAAATCATCATAAGTTTGGCACTGTTGCCCAGAACCCTGAAAGAGCAGTACCTTACCAATAGGGCGGGGAGTGTGTTTCAGTTATCATTTCTTGACAGTAACAAAATAGTTTTATCGTGCCTGTTCTTTCATACTTGTCGTAGACCATTTTCATTATTTGCCTTGACCTGTTGGACCGGAACATTCTCTTTTTAAACAAAGCCGCAGACACAAAATATTGCATTAATTAAGCTAATGATTAAATATTATTCGTTCACTAATTAGGTTTAGTTTCCCCAATGATTATACATTGTTTTCTCGTGATTGCTTGCACATTAGGATTTGTGAATAGAGAAATCGAAACAAATTCGTTTCGCTTTTTTATTTATTTCCTACATCTTTGACCGCATTTATTTAACGATTTTATTTAAAATATATTAATAATCTCATCAAAATATTACGGTTGTGTTTTTATAACAAAATAATAAAAAAAAATGGGTTCTTCTTTCAAGATACAATTTCATTCTAATTCTAATGATACAATTTAAGTTATCATTCCACTTTGTTATGATAACGAAAAAAAATAAAAGCTTAATATTGGAAATAAAAACAAAACCACCCAGAGGCGTAGCTAGGGGGGGGCGGGGGGGGCGGTCCGCCCCGGGTGTCACCCGTTTAGGGGTGACACCCGAACGTAAAAAACTTAAACAAACCATCACAATGTTTTCAACAATAAATCACTTCGAAGCCGTTTTGGGGTGACACCCGAACGTAAACAACTTAAACAAACCATCACAATGTTTTCAATGATAAATCACTTCGAAACCGTTTTGGGGTGACACCCGAACGTAAAAAACATAAACAAACCATCACAATGTTTTCAACGATAAATCACTTCGAAACCGTTTTGGGGTGACACCCGAACGTAAACAACTTAAACAAACCATCACAATGTTTTCAATGATAAATCACTTCGAAACCGTTTTGGGGTGACACCCGAACGTAAAAAACATAAACAAACCATCACAATGTTTTCAACGATAAATCACTTCGAAACCGTTTTGGGGTGACACCCGAACGTAAACAACTTAAACAAACCATCACAATGTTTTCAACGATAAATCACTTCGAAACCGTTTTGGGGTGACACCCGAACGTAAAAAACTTAAACAAACCATCACATGTTTTCAACGATAAATCACTTAGAAACCATTTTAACCAGGTTATCCATATAATTTTAATTTATAAATTGTGATAACTTATAAATGTGTCCTATAAATGTGTTATTGGTTCAAAAAGAATCTATTCTACTTTTTAAAATTTTTGAGTTATTACGTGAAATAAAATTTTAACAATATTAATCGAATTAAAATGCAATATTTAAAAATATACTTTTTACTGTTTATTTTTAAATTTATTTATAATAATAAAACTTCCTTATAGTAACAATTTGATTTTTATTTTTTATTTTAAAGAATATCGATTTCGACTTACGTCATCCTCAGTTCTTAAATTATTATTACAATTTTTGCTTAAACTATTACTTATATACTATTTCAAATGCTGTTTTTTATTATTACGTCATATATTTTGTTAGTTTTAGTGTTGATTTTATCATTTAAAATATTGTTATTGTTTTTATGTTTATATATCTCTATTTCTTCCAGTCTATCTAGATTTTGTCCTTTTCTTTTTTTATGTAATATGGTTAAATTTGTGTTGATATTGGTGTATTTGTGTTTTTCTATTTTCAAATGTTGGGCATATCTGGATTTTGGATTGCTTCTGTTAATTTCATTGGTGTGCTCGATAAATCTTTTTTTGAAGGACCTCCCCGTCTGGCCTATGTAAAATTTATTGCAGTCGTCACAGGTAAGCTTATAAACACCTGTGTCTAAGTTTTGGGTTTTTTTAGTTTTTAGGTAGTTTTCTAATTTATTTTTGTTTTTGTAAGCCGCAATATATCCATATTTTTTTAAGGTTTTTTGCATTATTTTGAATGTTGTTCTATTGTATGTTACGCCTACGTATTTTTTACCTGCTAAGTTTTCTTCATTCTTCAACGTTGTTAGGGTACGCAAATTTTTCTTGTTTTTGTGTTTTCTATTTAATGTGTCAATCATTTCATTTTTATATCCATTTTTTCTGGCTATGTATTTTATATTGTTTAGCTCGTCTTCATAATTTTCAGCGTTCATCGGTATAGTGTTCAATCTATTGATCATGTGGTTGTAGGCAGCTAGTTTATGTTGGTATGGATGATGTGATTTGATATTTATTGTTTGATCCGGTTGGGTTGGTGATCCGTTTGGGTTGGTTGGGTTGGGTTATTTTACATAGGCCAGACGGGGAGGTCCTTCAAAAAAAGATTTATCGAGCACACCAATGAAATTAACAGAAGCAATCCAAAATCCAGATATGCCCAACATTTGAAAATAGAAAAACACAAATACACCAATATCAACACAAATTTAACCATATTACATAAAAAAAGAAAAGGACAAAATCTAGATAGACTGGAAGAAATAGAGATATATAAACATAAAAACAATAACAATATTTTAAATGATAAAATCAACACTAAAACTAACAAAATATATGACGTAATAATAAAAAACAGCATTTGAAATAGTATATAAGTAATAGTTTAAGCAAAAATTGTAATAATAATTTAAGAACTGAGGATGACGTAAGTCGAAATCGATATTCTTTAAAATAAAAAATAAAAATCAAATTGTTACTATAAGGAAGTTTTATTATTATAAATAAATTTAAAAATAAACAGTAAAAAGTATATTTTTAAATATTGCATTTTAATTCAAAAGTGACAAAAGCACACAAACAGTGAATAATATGGAAAACCATAATAACACATATAATATTAATCGAATCAACATGTTGAGCATTGAATCCCATCACCACAATTACTCAATAGCTTTGAATATTCCTATAGATACCATATTGACCGTTTTTTACGATATATTATTTAGTATGCAAGCATGATTATTTAATGACCAGGTCTGAAAACACATATGCTGAATAATGTATAGGAATAGTGGTTTACGTCGGTAATGTGGGACCCTTTGTCGATAGGGTGGCACCCTTGAGTTACAATGTCTCTATTCCAAAATTATTTCTAAAATATCCGCTTAACCTTACTACCTAATATATGTTTTACATTTCAAACAAATTAATTGCAAACACCTAAGGAAACTAACAAACAATCAAATTACCGTGTTTGTAAATGATCTCAAAATAATTTTTTTTCCTTTATCTTGAAACTCAAAGAATAAATTGAAATAGATCATTTTTCAATGGACACAAAAATAATTACTGTGGAATAAAATGGCAGTTATGCAATTACTGCAGTTTTGCAAATTTTTGTAGGTTGATACATACTCATACTGTTTGTTTTCAGTTTTATATATTTATATATTTGAATGAAATGAAAGTTTATCATTTAAAATTACATTTTGTTGTGCTTTAAATCCCTTGGAAATTTCAAACTCATCAAGTGATTCTTTTAAAGATCCTTGGCTACATAAATGTAAAGCCTTCAATTTTTTTTAAAAAGTGGTGTAGCCATTGTTATTAACTATGTAAATGGTTTGCAAAAATAAACTTTAAATTTTGTTTATTTTTCTTCTTAGGCAGGTATTCCTTAAATCAGTCTTTAAAACATTTTCCGGTTTTCCCGATGTAAAATTTTTCACAAAAATCACATTCAATTTTGTAAATTATTGAGCATGATTCTAATTGGATATTTAATTTTGGTTTCAATTCTTCATATGAAATATCTTTTAGGATTTCATACTTATATTTTTTTAAATAGTTCCTTACAATATTAGGCTATGATTTGTATATTCCATTTTATCAAATATTATTTAATATAAGTTGTTACAAGGAAATTTAAATAAATTAATTTTCTTGGCGGTGTATTTAGTCGTTAACACAGTGTACTTATTATGAACAATGTACCTATTATGTATCCTAACAAATATATTTAGAATTAATGCTTTGCTGATACCTATACTATAATTAAAAATATTTTTTTAGATTTCGTTTAGCAAATATCCCAAAAAATAAATATGCCACGAGGAGTTCATACTTTTTAAAGAAAAAGTTGGTTCCAGCAGAGAAAGACCAAATCTATAAATACGTTACAAAACCCGATGATATCCAAGGTTCATCAAAAGAAACTGATTATCACGTTGATGCAACGAATGTTTCAGAGAATATTGGCTCATCTTCGGAAAGTAACAGCAATAATACAGAATTAATAATGATAACCTATGATGACGAATTAGAAAGGAATAATGAAAATGACAGTGATAATGCCGCTAATGCTTCTACTATCGAAGACCCATGCAAATACTCATGGGTGAATCACTTCAGGACTTAAGAGATGTATCACATTGGAATATACTCGTCTCTGGTAATGTTCGCATTGAAATCATAAAAAAAGAAAGTGAACATTTTCAAAATAGAGAAGGGTCGTTTGTTACTGTATCTAGACACGGGTTAGACATAAAAGGTGATGTTCGCCATCTTTCTAAAGAATGGTTTTATAAAATGATGAATAATGGTGAAAAAATTCTACGGCCATGGATTGTTTATTCTCCTGTAAATAATAACTTGCGTCCTGTATTGCTTCTGTTGTCGTGTATTTGCTGTCACCAATAATAATAATACAAAATCAACATTTACTACTGGATATCAGAAGCGGTGGAAACTAAATCCCAAAGTGGCCGAGCATGAAACTTCAAATGAACATCTGGAGAATTTTGAAAAGTGGAAAACTTTGGAAATGAGGTTAAAAATTCACAAAACGATACGAGACGCAGCCTTGCAATTAATATATAATAAAAAACAGAAGTAGAAACATCTTTTATCAAGATTATTGGATATAACTTTGTTTTTATCTAAACAAAACCCAGCATTTCATGGACATGATGAAGTCTAGTTCTTCAAATAAAGGCAATTTTTTAGAACTAACCAAACTATTGTCAAAGTATGATGTAGTGTTAAAAGAACACATTTTGAATTTGGAGCATGGTAAATCACCAAAAGTATCATATTTGTCACCAGATATACAAAATGAGTTCATAAATGTTTTAGCGATCCACGTAAAGTTTAAGCTTGTCAACGAAATTAAATCGGATAAATATTTTGGAATTATGTTTGATAGCACACCTGACATTTCACTTATTGATCATATGTCAGAAGTGATTCGTTATGTGAAAATTGATGGTAGTAAAGTGGAAATCAAGGAAGTATTCCTTGGATTTTTTCCTTTACGTGGAAAAAAGCCGCTGATTTAAGCGATAAAATTCTTACACTGAAAAAAAAATTGAAGTAATGATAACCTCATCTCGAAGATGGCAGTTTATTATTCATGCAAAGAAAAGATATTTACAATCAATTTCACCGTGATTGGGACAACTACTCAGTACTCAGTAACATTTTCCTGATAACAGAATGAGGTGTAATTAAAATATAAAGTGCTATCCAATATAACAGTAGTTGAATAAAGTTAATAACTATTTCCATGAAAACATATTTCTTTGGCCTTATATCATGAATTTTTCATTTTTAAATTTAAGTACTTGAGATTAATTGAACTATATTTTATTTTCACATAAATATTTCATGTGATTGTCTCAACTGCATCGGCTTATCATTGTACGGTTGTTGAATCAATCTCGTATTTCGATTCGCCATATCCGCCCGCACGGTGAGGTTTGGACAACTGCATTTCGATTGGAAATAGGACATGTTTTTTTCAGTGTAAAAATCTTGAAAATGATGGTATAGATGTTATGAATTGTCGCTCCCAAAGGTTATGATAATGCAGCTGTTATGAGTAGTATACATGGAGAAGTGCAAGCTATTATTAAAGCAAAAACTAACAAAGCAATTTTTGTGTGCTGCAAAGATCGTTCAAATAAATTAATTGAACGATCTTTGCAGCCCACAAAAATTGCTTTGTTAGGTTTTGCTTTAATAATAGCTTGCACTTCCAACACTCGTCAGTGGAAGCCATTTTTACATGTTTTTCTGCTTCGACTAGCCGCTAGGAAGTACTTGCTAAACACAACAAAGCAACTGTTAAAATACTCTTAACAGCGCATTGGAGTGCTCATTATGCTACAGTAAAAGTATTGGCCGAAAACTTTGATGGGATTGTGGCTGAAATTGAGAAGTTAGGTGATCAACAAGAAAATGTAGACACTAGAGGCGCTGCACAGAACCTTATCAATGCAGCATGTGATTTTTCGTTTCTTTGCTATCTTTTGTTTTGGAATGATATTCTAAGAGAAATAATATCTGTGCTCAGATTGGATTGCAAAGCACGGGCTTGAATATTGATCAATTAGCTACAAAAATAGAGTCAATTCATAACGAAGTCTCATTGTAGAAGAGGCAATAGATCTTGCTGCGAAAAAATCGGAAGAATATGACATTCCAATGGAAAGCCGAATTCGTCATAAAAACGCAAAAAACGAACGGGTGGTGAGTTTGCACCTGATGTTGGACTGACACTGAGAGCTCAACTTAAAAAGGACATGTTGGAATGTCTTGACCGATTCAGTGTTGAACTCCGAACTAGACTGAAGTCAGTTCAAGATCTAGCTTCATTGTTCGAGGTTGTGCAGACAAACACTTAGCTTTTGGCGAACAGTGAAGAGTTAAAATTATCGGTATCAAAATTTACTGGTTTTTATGATGCGGTATTGGCAACAGAACTCCTCATAGAGATACAAAGGGTGAGGAGGCATTTAAAAGCGGCCAATGTTACAGTTTCTAACTGGGTGTACCTAGACTTTTTGAAATTCATCGTAGAATGGGATTTTTTAGAATTTCTTCCGAATCTTACGGTCGCACTTAAGTTATTTATGACTATTTGCGTATTAGTGGCTTCATGGAGTTTCAGCAAATAAAAAATTAGTTAAAAATTACTTGCGGGCTTATAATAATAATGCTCATTTGTATTAATTAAAAAAAAATTATAAATTACGTTTATCGGCTTTTTATTATTATTGACAGTTTTTATTTTTGGGGTGACACCACAATATCCGCCCCGGGTGCCACCCATGCTAGCTACGCCACTGAAACCACCCATTGCGCTTTTGATTTTGTTTTTTTATCTGGTTGAATTTTTTTGTAACAAAAATTAAAAAACAAAACGATACAACCTCATTCCAAATTATTTTTTTTTTAAAAAACAGGAATAGCTAAGCTAATTCAAAATCCCAAAATCCTCGTTCATTTTGAAATCATAATCATCAGCAAGCTCAGCATGATGTCAATTTTTTTATGTTAGATTTAAAATAAATAAATTAAACTATTTTTCTTGCATTTTGCTGTCAAAACCATTCCGAGTGTTATTTGTGTTGAGTAAAATATAGAAACAAATATGGATTTTTTATTATGTGTAATTTATATGAATGAACTGCAACAAACGGAGATGTAAATGTAAAAATTAAAAAAAATGTTTGGAAATTGTTTGTAATTCCGAGTCACAAGTTCAATTATTACACAAAAAAGTAACCAACTGGTCAGAGCAGAAAGTTTTTTTCAAGCTTTTCCTGAGCTCAATAGTCTACATGAGAAAACACAAAAAAAAATACAATTTTTTAAGTTGTGAACATTACATTACACTACTAATCCAACAATGTAAAATATGCAGCTGAAATTCAGTTTTCAAAACGGTCGTTTTATCTTACTTCTTCATTTTAAGATGTCGTTAACTTTAATTGCATTTGTTTGTATTTTTTTTTGTAGTTTGACTGAGGGATTATAAGCAAGCTTTTGAAATAATAATTTTGCACAATTTGAAAGTTTGCACTAATTGCGAGTAGTTTTAAACAAATCCTAGTAATTGTAGTTCATAATAATTTTCTTTAATCAGATTCTCGATTTATTTTCCAATGGTAAACCACATTAAATTCACTTCGTCGCGTTTTCATTTTAGCATCTCACAATCCATCTCAATAATCAACCACTTCATACCATAAACAAATGATTTTCAATTAATTAAACGATCATTTTTTTTTTGCAATAACAAAATCACACCTTTCTACCTTCTGGGGTTTCGTTTTTTTTTGGTATTTTCAAATCGATTTCAATTGAATAAATTTTAATTTAACTTTATAAATTTATGTATTATAAATTTATATGAACAACAAAACAATGGAATCGTTTTTCTTTTGATTCCTTAAATATTTTAATTTCTTCAGTTTTTTGTTATAATATAAAACTAAATATAAAATCAATCAAAATGGTATTCATGCGTTACAAATAAATTATACCCAAACGTAATAAAAGTGAAAAAGAATTTGAATAATGAATTTATAAAAGAATATTATATGCATTTTTTTGAATATAATGCAGATTTGAGAATTGTTGCTGGTAACTTTTGTACAGAATGACCTACTAGTAATCGAGCGAATATTATTCGATAGAGGTTTTAATTATGGTACTTGCAATGGCAAGATATATCAAATTTACTGCCTAACACAGCAGTTTAAATTACTTTAGTATAAGACACATACTTCGTCGCATCTGGCTAAAATTGACTTTGATCACGTTTGGACTCAACATCAGGACTCGTTGAAGACAGAATTTAGGATGGGATTTTATAGTTTGTAACCTTTTTTTTGTTATGCTTTATATTGCTCTGCAACTCCTATAGCTAGCAATACGCCATCCTAACGTGTATTATATTATGATATATTGCATATTTCCGTTTCAACCCTAAAGACACCAGTATATAAACTAATGAGTAATGGAGAACCTAACTTAATCCAGACCCTACTACATCCCAAGCAGAGGTTGCCAGACTCTAAAATGCAGTCAAATACTGACTCATTAATGGTTAACAGTATTTAGCTTTTGCTATTGGGCCAGTTCTAGAACTATTCATTGGTCCATATATGGTCTACGGAAAAGAACTTTTGAAAGTCAAGCACGGACCCATAAATGGTAAACAGTACTTGGCTATTGTTATTGGACCATTACTGGAATCATGAATCGGCCGTTCTACTTTTTATAAAAAATAGTCAGTACACTTCAGTTTAAATGGCCAAGCAATGTCCCGTTAATGGTTAAAATTAATTGCCTATTGTTATTGAGGCAGTATTGCAACCACGTATTGGCCGATCTATGTCATTGGGTTAAAATTCATTACAGCAATATCTATTTTTGTGATATTGTTATAAACAGGCATTCTGTTTATATCCGGGAGGACAGTTAATAAAACAAAATACATTTAACACATAGCCTCTGGCCCAGCAAAATCTCTAATTAATTTTAGGGTACTTAGGTTTTCATTATACAAAAGGAAGTACCTAAGAATATGATAAACAAAAAATTAAAAAAAACTTAGTTTAAATTGTTGGTGGTGATTCTTCAGGCTGAGATTGATCCAATTAAATCCTTCAAAAATATGCACATGTATGTTCCATTGCTTTCCTTATTATCAACCATAAACATTCTTAATGTATCACCTTAAATAACAGTGGTACACCCCAAAATTCAGATTACATTATCCGTCCCTTGTATCAAGCAATCCTTTGCCAACGGTTGCAAAAAAAAACCTACATGCTCCGTTGCTTTCTTTACTATCCCACCATAAAAGTTCTTAATTTACCACATTATAAACCACTGTGGTACACTCACAATTCAATTGTTTTTATCAACCCTTGCTACTTATTTTCAAACATAAATATTTATTTATTCAAACAGAATTTAATCACAGAATTTAATTTTAGTTTTACATAGTTAACTGTGTCAAACAATTTTAAATATTTTACAATCAAAAATATTCCAAATTCTCTTCAAAATCAAAAGTATTCAATAAAACTTAAAACTTAACTCATATTGTATTTTAATAATTCACTTTGTTTTTTTAATGTTTTATTTTAATTAACACAATTGATCAAATTTAAAACTTAACTGAATTATAATTGAAATCGTTTTTTATACAACGACTTTTTCTTTTGAAAAGCCTTTCTATTAATCTCTGTCATTGTGTTTTCCGTCTCATTTTTCAAAATAAACATTACCCATACGTTGTAGATCCGCCGTATAAAAAAACATCAAATGAAACAGACAGAGAAAAATCATTAAAACAAATCGTCCAACACCATCAAATTATAATAATAAGGTCCCTCAAAAATCAATCGATTATTATTAATCGAATATTTTTTTATTTAAATTTTACAAAGCGAAATGACCTATCATTAATGTAAGACTTGCACAGAAACATATACTTTTATTATAATGACCGTTTAACAAACAAAATACATTTGTCTCAAATGAAAAACGAAAAATAATAATAAAAGAAAATAATTGACAAGATCCGTTAAATGCTTTAAAATAAGCATTATAGTGAAACGTCATAAATATACAGATGTTATTTTGTGAATCGATTTTAAGTTGTTTGATAGACTATGAACCTGAAAGACTATGGTGATATTGATAAGATTGGTGTAAGTTTTAAACTTATTTTTTAGACACTTTTATTTTATTTTAATTATTTGTATTTAATCTATTTAAATGATAATATTTTATATTTCTTTTAATGGCCTAGTCATGGCTACCAGTACCCGAAAATACCTGCAACACTGCCCATCATTATTGGTCCGTTAGTGGATCAGCTGTAAAGAACCTGGTATGGGTCATTGCTGGGTTTTTTCACTGGTGCAAGAATGGCCTATTTATTGTCCGAAGCTATCATTCAGTAAAATTATGTCAATCACCCAGTCATGGTTGCCTGCCAGTACTCGGCCATTGTTGCATTACTAGTTGCCATTAATGGACCATTACTGGGACAGTTGTATAACCTTGTATGGGATGCAATATGTTTTATAATTGTTTTTTCATTACAATACAGCCACCGTCGTAACAGTAACGTAATAGGCTTAAATTATGCATTAGTGCGTGTCCCTTTGCTTCAAACAATTTTTGTTAAATTTAATTTAATTTAGATAGACAAATGATTTTTTTTAGCCATCGAATTTTATCAAGAAAAATTCCCGAATGTAAATTTTCGATAATTGGTTGCATCTTTCTCAGTCTTTTATAATTTCAATAATATATCGAGTTATATTCTATTATAAAAAGATAAAAAAAACATATGTAGCGCAGAGCTATTAACTATCAAACATGTAGCTTGGCCACCAGAGCATATTTACGGCAGTTAAGACAAAACACGACTTGTTTTTGAGATGTTGTTACTATGTGTTCGTTGCTATTAATACTTTTTATTGAATAAGTAAGAACTGGTTTAATATAAATAAACAGCAAAAACGCAATATGTTTTAGGTCACAGTAAGATACACCACCATCAAATGTAAAGTAAAATGGCAAAACGTTTAAATTTCAACCAGAGAAACGATACCGTAAATGTGAATAAAAAATACTAGGATCCCAAAGTTCAATACATAGAGAAACCTGGAAGTTTGATAGTTTGCACGCTGCGCATTTTCTTAAATTCAGTCACACCTTTCGGTGCTAAAAATTGAATTATAAACATGCTTGTTAGAGTAAAATAAAAAGCCATTCGTCAACCAAGACAAAGCAATAGGTACGTATCATGCGAACATCAAGGGTGCCCTAAAATTTACGTAAGATATAAATTAAAAAGAAGACAAAGTTTTTGTTGTGAGGAACATTTGAGGACCACCAGCGTTCCTGTTCAAGAATCAACAGAAGAAAAAGTATATTAGAAATTACAATATGTGTCACAATAACAAAAACCTTTTTAAAAGGAGATCTTACGACAACATGCGTTCAGAGGGTTTTTTTTTTCTTTTTTTTTTTTTTTGGTCTCAAATCGTTTTTTGAAGGGTATTAGTGTGGACATGCCATAAAAACCACTCAACCTACGAGTGTAGAATCAGAGCACGTGTTTTCAAGTTCAAAGACGTTGCATCTGAAAGGAGACAAAAAGTAAAAAAAATTATGAAACGTCCAGAAAATGAACATAAAACATTGAAAATGATTATTTATTTTTTGAATTTTTTATTTATATTTTCTTTACTACTTTCTTTAATACTGATCAGTTAATAAAACATTTTTGTTACTACCCACAATAAACAATTCCTTTTTATGTTATCTTCCAGTCTTCCACAGTATCGAAAACTTTATTTTCGTCCCTAGTGATAGTAAAACCTATACAAATAAGTTTCGTTCATACATAGATAAAAAATCCAATAAAATTGTTCGTTAAATTTGTTCTTTCCTTGGTTCAATAAACAATTTATTAATATTACGAAAGATTTCATTTTATTAATAAATTGTTTATTGATTCAACAAAAAGTTGTTTATTAATACAACGAACAATTTTGTTGGATTTTGATGCATTTTTAGTGTAGTGACGAAAGTAATTTTTTAGAAGTTATCTTTTTCTAATTTCCAAAATAACGATGTAACAATTGATCAACATAAGCCCCATTAGAGTACCCATAATTTGTTTTTTTTTCACTTATTGTTGAATCACTTATCGTCATTTTATTTTGTTTTACTTATAATTATATTATATAAACAAAATATAATATGGAAGCAAAACGTATTCTATACCGAGTTGTGAAAACATGAATTTTCTTAAACTTGGCATGCAAGTAGTATGGACAAAATAAAAAATACAACTTATTTTAGATTTCTTTTATAGTGCATAGTTTGAACAATGCTCTAATTGCATGGGAGGCGATTGGAGGCACCCCAACATGCTTGAAAAATTAAAATTTTGTCAAGCCGAAGTAACTTTGAAATTAAATTGCTCATGAACGGCTATACAGAAGTCAACAAACTGTTTTTTGTTTGATAGGTGATTAGTTAATCTTTAGAAAAAAAAATTAATTAAACATTTTTTTAATTAATTTTAAAATTAAAAAATAAAAAAAACTTTTTTAAAGATGGCGCTGGGATCGACGTTTAGAATTTAAATTTTTTTTTAAAGGCTCTATCCTTACTCTAAAGTATGCCAAATTTACAAAACAGCGTTCTTTCGTTTTTAAAAATAGTTCTATCCTTATTCTAAAGTTTGAAGTATACGTTGCAACATTTCTGTCACTGAAAATTTTATTTTTTTAACTTTTAGTTCGTTTTTCAAAAATTGTGTTTTTTAATTTATATTATTGAAATTAGGGAGTTTACGTTACTTCCAACCCTCGTTTGCTTGTATCATCTATTTATATTTCCATTTCTGCGGTTTATGGCAAAGTTTAAACTACTCCTGTATATCACTCCGTTCTTTCAAAGCGAGTAACTCAAATATACTACAACTCTCCAAAATACAGACCTGAAAATAATCAAATATCCTAGTTACTCCTAAATTGAAATAAATGTTTTCTTTCAAATACTTAAACATTTAATTTTTACTTCAAAATGAATCCTTTCCAACGTAAAAATTAAATAATTCTTGTAAATGTTTTGTTCAATTTTGCAAGTACTGTTATAAAAATATATAAAATGGATTACGAAAAAGTACTAAGTTGCTTTTTTTACAAATGAGATGAAAGAAAAGAAAATAAATAAAATAAAAACTCCAAAGGAGTGAAATCGAAAAAACTAAAAATTTTACTCTTCGAGGAAGAACGGTATTAAAATTATAAACATTTTAATTTATGAATACTATTTTAAGGAGTGAAATGATTGTTCGAACAAAATAAATCTGTAAACTCTGGTTCATGGTCATTTTATGTATGTTACGTAAACTATGACATGACAGATCACTTCAAGTGACAAATGCAATATTCTTCAATATATTTCAAATGTTTAATTTCTCTACACCATTCAATACATAGTAACAATTTGATATCGTCACCCACTTTGAAAAAAAAATACATTTTCCTACTTTTAATCAGAAAAAAGATTTTCCTATTTTATATCTTAAGAATTTCTTAAAAACACAAGTTTAAACGAAATGACAAAAGTGTATATATAAAACACAAAAACTGAAAGGATGTCCGTTTATTTTGTTTTTATAGTTTTACTTGACATATAAATTTTAGATTATTCATTTCACTTTGATATCAAAAGATTTCTATTTTGCTTTTGTCGTTATTATTATTTCTTCCAAGTTGTTATATTTTGTTGGTCGAAATTTTACGTTGACAATATTCCACTGCACAAGTACAACATCGTTTTTTTCTGAGTTTCTATCTAAGATTTTAAATCACCTTTGGTGTATGTTTTTTTACTTAAGTTTTATTACTTTTAGAGAATGACTTTACCTATATATAAAGAAAAACGGGGTTACAGGTTTTTTTTTGCCTTGCTACATTTCTTTGTACATATATCATCTTACAAATTATTTTTTACTTATTTTCATTTAATTTTAATTAAGAAAAATAAATTTTCTCAAGTTTTTGTTTATTTATTTTAGTTTGTTTGTTGTTTATTTATAAGAACATAGAATGGAAAGGTCATTGTAATTTTCTTATAATGTTTGTTTTTTTTTAATTTTTTTTTATCAAAAATAAAGATAAATAAAAAGAAATTAAATCTAAAGATGCAAGTAGAATAATGTCCAATTTACTTTACAAACACTTTGAAATGGGTTTCAACTCAAAACCAGATACAAGTACCATTGTTCAATTTTAAATTATTGTTTCATTTTGGATTGTTAGAAAACCATAATATTTTTCACCATTTTTAAGGTTAATTCAGATCTCATTCTGAAATTTTGGGACGTTTTGTTGTACTTACCAACAGAATGTGATGATGATGGTTTAAAAAGTTTTTATTAATGAAATTTTCTTGAGTGCGTGCCCTTCCTTAATCCTGAATACCAAAATTTTTAACTGGGTAATAATGGGGTGAGGTTTTTCCCCAAAGGTAACAGAATCTCAAAATGTTTCATCTTTCCACCACTAACCGTCGTCCGTTTTTTATTATACTCAAATATTTATTGCACCCGAAAAACTCAAAATATTTATAAAAAATATTTTGAGTTGAAAATAGTTTTAAAATAAACTAAGCATCTTCATCGTAAGATTTGTACTAAAATATATTACTAAGACTATGTTCCAATTAATCAAATTAGTCAACTGATTATTTGACTAAATCAAAATTTTGTTTTTAAATATATGCAACGTCATTTACACTTTTGTCAATATTTGTCAAATTAAATTAAAATTTGTCGATTTTTTTCAGTCAAATTTAGACAGTTTAGTACAATTTAGCAGCGGATTTGAATCTAGTATTAATAACAATTTTGAAGACAAAGCTTGCAATGAAAATGACGTGCTTTAGCTGAGATTTAAATTTCTTAAATTTGTTGAATAAATTATATAATCAACAATATATTGATTACAAAATACATTCTTGGTTGAAGAATGTTCATTGTTCAGTTTTCACTAAAAAATTATTTACCATGTTGCGTCAATTCAAGATCTCAGAGCCCTTGTAGTTATTGATATTTAACTTTGATCAATTTCGACCGTTCTCGTACAGACCCAAACCATGTAGTAAAGATTCATTAAGATCCCAATTTGTGATATCTTAGAAATTGTTTGAATGTTGATTTTTTTAAATGGTTCTTGTAGACACTTGTATAATATTTCTCCCATATATAACAATAAATATTAATTTATTTTCTAATTAACTCCACCTAACTCTAACCTCAACACTCTAAATTTTTACTTGCATCAATAAAAGAATATTTCATCATTACTATCATTCACATGGTAATTACTGTTATTATGAAAGGTGAGAGCCATTAAAAAAAGACAACAAATAAATCAATGTTCACATTTCTCTTGTATCAAGTAGAATTTTCCAAAAAAA
The DNA here is from genome assembly GCA_963693315.1 of Diogma glabrata. Lineage (NCBI taxonomy): Eukaryota > Metazoa > Arthropoda > Insecta > Diptera > Cylindrotomidae > Diogma > Diogma glabrata. The sequence goes on from CAVNZG010001308.1 coordinate 38,529, forward strand.
TTTGAATCTATTAATTATTGTAATCAACAGAAAATACTGAAACGCTAGTGAAAACAAATATTGTAAGAAATACACGTGTCGGTATAGATAAAGTTAAAGAAAACTAATGGTTGGTGATTATAAATTATGACTCGAGTGAGCAAAATGACAAGAGATAAATTATTCTAGTGACTATAAAAGACTTATTAGGATGAAAGCCGTTTTAAGATAAACCCATTTTTTGGTTAACTTTCTTCCCAAGTACGCAACATCGACCTACCACAAAACAGCGGCAAACATGCTAAAATTAAATAATACATGATTAAATGGTGTACTGAGACCTTTTTTCTATTCCTGTTGTAGATTTATAAGCCTTCGGGGTAGCTTAAAGAGAGACGGACTTAATGGAGGACGTTATATAAGATGACATATCATCCAGTCTCTAACATTTATGAATGGTTCGCGTATTATATCATATTGATCGGGGTTTTTAAACTTTCCTAACCACGACACAACTTATAATCAAACATAAGCATTAAACATAATTTGGAAATAACAAAACGTTACAATCAAGAAAAAATTCTTAATTTTAAATAAATAAGAAGAAAATAATAACAAAAGGTGAAAAACACTTAACACATTTAATTAATTTTTTTTAATATATTTTCAACGATGTTTTCATAATTATATTGCTTTGATTGAGATTTATATTGACGGTTTGAATTTGTCAATGATTCTTTTAAGAGAAAGTATTTTTTTGATGTTTTAGTTCTTTCTTATGTAGCACGCCCACGTAACTGGTTCAATTTCTTGGAAATTTATTTTAAATTAATTTGTCAGCAACTTATAAGAAAATTATAAATTTTAATGATACGTCAAATGTGTCAAAAATAGTTAATTTTACAAATTGACGACAACGATCTTGGGAATCAGTTTTTTTTTCTCGTTTCCGATTGGACGATGAACAACGCCAAAGAGTTATTTTTGAGTTTTGAATGTTGATGTGTTGATAGAGTGCTGTCATAGAAATATTGAAATGTTTGATTTTTATGTCATAATATAACTTTGCATTGCAGATAATCAAGTTTTGCGTTCATCAATACCTATCTTCCATACTGGAGATGTCAAAAATATAAAATGCAAATGTTAATTCTAATATCTGTGCTTTTTGAACAGATTGATATGTTTTTCACCTATGAGAAACCGTGTGTTACATCCGATACAAGCCGACTATATCTATTGTGATGTTTATCCAGACATATGTACTAAAATAAGTGCATCAAAATTGTATAAAAGATATATCAAAGATATAAAGGATAGCGTATCATAAACATCAAAACTTAACAACACATAAAACAATTATAATTCCTCGATAGTCAATTTTTCATTATAAATTAATAGTCCAACCAGTCAGTCAGCACAATAATTATTATAGCATCAACATAGAATAAAAATTAATTAGTTCATAAAAATTTACTTATAAAACGATTAAGACCAAACGCGAGAAAATCTTAGAAATACAACAATAACAAAACAGAAACTTGCCTGGTAGTCACAATATGAAAACTGGTAAAAGGAAAAACTCAATTGGTTGATTAATGATCAACATACATTTAGATCATGATAATACGAATATATTAAAATTTTTTTTACTGTTCATTAAAATTATATTAGAAAGTTAATGTAACATAAAAAAAATCTGTGGTTTATAGTTAAAATGAATTATGGTTTTGGATTTTGATTTTGTTGTTGGATTGTATTTCGACGAGATGTAAATGTAATCGATTTTTTCTTCACAAATTGAACATGGAACAGATTTCTCCGTCAAACGTCAAGATTTGGCAACAACACATAGATGTATTTTATGACGTATAGGTCCCACAAAAACATGCGTTCTCAAGTGTTGATGGACTCTTTTTGAAAATGTTTGTAGCTTGAAGTCACCCGAGACTATTGATTCCGACAAATCATTAAATTTATACGCAATTCGGGCAAGGAAATGCAGGGGTTAGTGTTGCCCGTCAGTTATATTGGGGATATCTCTTAAATTACTGTAAGGGGCGGATGATTCAGGATTACCATAAGCCATCTCGATGACTTGAAAATACGCGTGCCTTGAGTTAGTTCCGACTAGCTTCAGTACTTGAATTCGGTATACTTAGGATTCAAAGGAAGGCTCAGAAAAACGGAACTAGCAAAAATCCATCTACGCCCTCCATCATCTACGACTAACAAAATATAATTTAAACAAATTTAACTCACCCTATGATTTGTTCAGAAGCCCGACCTCCCGTAATTTACAGAAAATCAACAACTCATGTTGCACCAAAACATGTGATTATCGAATAAATTATATATAAACAAATGAATTGTTGCACGAAACTACCCAGAAGATTGTTGAAAATTTATCGTATAATTGCCAAAATTTTAAAACAAAAATAAACAGGTGATTGTTGATTAATTACAAAAAACTGTTGCACCAAAATACACAGATGATTGTTGAAAATTTATTTTATGATTGTCAAAATTGTTACACCAAATTCAACCATGATGGTTGAATAAATAAATGAATTTGTTGCACCAAACCCCTGTGATTGTTGAATAATTTTTATCAAAAAACTGAATTCTTGCACCAAAAGTAAACAGGTGATTGTTTAAAAAAATTATTTAAATACAAAAATTATTGCACCAAAATAATCAGGTGATTGTTAGAAATTTATCGTAAATCGTTGCACGAAAAACATGTGATTGTTGAATAAACTATGAAAATTAATTAATTGTTGGATCAATTGCAGATGATGTCGTTGCTGCATTCAATTAGTAATTACCATTGTTGGGAAATTTGTTGAAAGTGATGTTATTTTGATTACTAAGATTAGCAATTATATTATCCTTAGAAGACAATGGATTACTATTAACATGTGATCGACTCTCGAAATAACTATATACAGAATAGCCACAAACACGGTTAATATTTAAGTTACTTTCATTAACTGTTACATCATGATTGATATTGCTAGCACTGAACCAATCAAATTTAAATCAATATTTAAAAAAACTATCATTACTTAAATTATCATTTATAACATAATTTTTAATATTTTAAATTACTATTATTTACCGTTGATGGTGATAATGTTGTTACCTGTTGGTGTTATTGACTCGTCACTAAGATTTTCCAATTTTGAGGTTACTTCGGAAGGTGATATTAGGAAACGGTGGCTATTAGAAGAGTCACCTGGCAAACTAATTTGCCTACTTCTGCACACGATACAGCTGCAAAAACTATGTGTCTGCTGCGTCGATTTTATTTGTGTTATGAAGGGTAATTCAAACTCCATGATTAAAATTCAAACCACTGTCCCTCGCACATCAAATTTACCTTAACAGAAATTTTCATAGAAATTTTTTTTTTTTTCCTTTACACATAATTTCTTATACTCAATCCATAGTCCTCATCTACTATAGTTTCCGTTAAAAAAATTATTATCCTAAAACAGTTGTGTGATATTTCCCAATGTAATTTCCTATATTCAATCGTTAATTGCTATAGGGTTAGCATAAAACAATTGTACAGTATCATTAATTCGTAGTTCCGCTATTCCCATGTAGATTTCATACAATCGTTATATAATCCAAGTTTCTGTTTATTATTATTTCCCAATTTTTAGTAGGGAGAAGTAATTAACGAAAGATAAAAAAATTAATTCAACACGATCTTTATTTTGTTTGCCTATAAATACATAGCCGCGTATAGAGGCTTTCTCATTCGATTGTTATTTTTGGAAATCAGCTGATTTCAGTTTTTGACGTCTGACAAAAAATAAATAAAATATTTCAATTTGGTTCTGACATGATTTTGTGTATTTCTTTGTGGTTATGCCGAAGAACCAAGATATAAAATTGAATTTAGTTAATTTATGGTGGAAATTGTTAGTTGTTTTTATCAAAATACTCGTCTTGTGATATTAGATTAAAAAATTTATTTATTCTTGTTATTTGTTTGTATCCGAGTTTATTATTGTTAAACACCATATAATTAAATTATTAAAGGCTGATAGTGGCCATATTGTTAAGTGATTCTAGTGTTGTATTCAGTTACATGTTAACAAATCTAATTGTAATAGTAAAATTTTTTTTGTAAATACGGCATGTTTTTATTTATGCTAGCTCATAAGTGAATTGAAGAAAAAAAAATCGAAACGAAATATAAAATAAAAAATTAGAAAGCTTAAAAGTGAGTGCATTGTTTTTTTTGTACCGACCCGATCCAGTTATGACACCAAGCATAATAATACAAATAATACCACGGTACCAAAAAGGGGTAGTTTAACCTGGTAATTGTTTTATTTTGGGCCGAGGAACATGACGGGTTAAGGCGGATAACACGAGTTGGAGGAGCGGGAGCTATTCACATCATGTGGTGAGTCCTAATTTACTGTTATTTACAGGTATGAATGATTATGGGTGGTATGTAAGTGTATGAGTGTGTGAATGTAGATGTGTGGATGGGAATAGCTCTATATGTAGAACTAATTCTGCATTTAACAATCATAAGATTTATTGTCAAGTAATTATTTAAATTTTTCTTGGGAATTACACAAATAGTTGATTTTCAATATAACTAGGTATTGGATAAATTAGACCACGTGTCTTATAACGGTAGTGTGGGTTGTATGACTACAACAAATAAATTATTCATATATAACAGTTGTAGTCGATAAACCGGTAAGTAAATATACTTTGTTGTATTGAATTATTATTTTTTTTGTGATTGGGTTGATCTAAAATAAAAATAAATTAAAGTGTTTTATTGAATATTATTTGGCAGACTAAGGAAGCTACCTTAATCTGAGAATTGTTTGATAATACAATATAGTATTCCACCAGACCACAACGATTGTTAACACCATATAATTTTATAATCACGATAAACAAGAAAAATCCTAGAAATGATTTCAACATCACTTCAAAGTCTACCTTTTGATAACTTTGATCACATCTGCAGTTATTTAGCGTTAAGTGATGTGCATAAACTACTGCTCCCCTGTAAATTTTTTATAGTTACTCTCCTAACAATATAGGGTATGATAAAATCAAGATTAGAGTGAACCGCCTTGATTGTTACGCTACTTCTTTTGCAACTAAGTTACAACAATTACTGAAAGGAGAAACTTACTTCGGAGCAATGAAGTTAGTTGAAATTAAAATAACAGAGTTATTGAAAGAATTTTTGGCTAAATTTGGACCTCGCATAAGAAGCATCATGCCTGAATCTGACGACTCTGATAATATGCGTATTTCGGCACTCGTACAACTATTTGCCTATCTACACGATATTCGTATGCTTAAATTACAATCAGTTAAAATCAACTTTGTGAAAAACCAGCATATAAAGAATTTGGGTCAGCAAGCAATTATGAAGACATGTGTTGTAAACAAAAAAAAAAGGGAAATAAAACCAAACAACTGGACTGAAATTGTTATGTGTCGACCAAGTTGCGATATGATACAATTTTGTCTTGAACCCTTGCTGAATCAAGTAACGTCAACAAAAGCTCTAAGTTTAACCGTTTTCAATACTGGAGATATCGTATGGGTGATGGTGTGTATGAAGGTACGTGTCTTTGTGCGGGTGTGTGTGAGCGTGTGGGTGTGCTTATGAGAGCGTATGCAGTTCGAAAGTGTGTGAATGGGCGAAAATCATGGGGTTGGACGCGGTGATCGCGGTTCTTTTCATGCAAAGGGGTCGCCAGAGTCTACTCATCTCACTTAGTTTTTTTTATCCGTCTTTATTCGAAATACCCGTACTATACGATTATTTGTGTTGAAGCAGCAGGTATTCTTCTTTCGATCCCATAGGCTGTAGCTAGTCTGGGGCCAAAAATAATCTCATCCAGGTGCGCGGCCTGCTATGCCACTTCATTGGTTAACAATGAAGCAGCGCTTCATTACATTTGTATCATGAAATCGTGAAATATTGGCCTATGTCATATTTTATATGTGATAAAGTTTATTGCCATGAACACCTTAAAACGCATGTTGTTGTGGGACCTTGGTCTTAAAAGGTTTTTATGTGTTGTTGTGACACATATTGTAATTCCTACCATACAACACATTTTATTAAAACAAAAAAAAATAAAGTTAAAACCTTAATTTCTCACTGCCATATCTGCGAAACAGTCAAAGTTTCGAAACTCATAACATTGTGCTACGTTCTCCAAAGATAACGGTTTTATAATTTGAAAAACTCGATCGACGTGTACACATTGACATAATTGGTTATCACCCCAGAACAAATATTGATGATCCCAATTCAGTAAGGACGGTTTTCTATATCCCTAATGATACCTTACCGCCAAGCCTATTTTAAAGCTGCTAGAGACCCATGATTGCTACGTGCGTGCCTCATCAAAGACGATATTCGGTAGGACATGCATTTTAGCGAAATTGCTTGTACTCTTCAGTGCTCGGTACATCAAACGGTAGGTTATTCCCCCTGTTATGCATCTTTTTTTCTACCGTTGCTTATTCATGGTGCGGTCATTTTTGTGCTCAGACGTTTAAATTGTCTGGAGGAGACTGTAAAAACCTTCGATCATTCAACTATTCAGGATTCTGAAACAAAAAACCACGGCCCGATAAAATTGAAGTGCTCAGAAACCCGCTTTTGTTCCGTAACATCGTCTTCCATCAAAACTTCATTCCGTAAGCAACAAAGTGCCAAGCTGCCCAAAAATGTGTGAAAGCAAATGTTCTTAAATTAGTTGGTAATGCATTATATGAAACAGAGGGCGTAACTGTACCACAATGTAATATATATATATATATATATATATATATATATATATATATATATATATATATATATATATATATATATATATATATATATATATATATATATATATATATATATATATATATATATATATATATATATATATATATATATATATATATATATATATATATATATATATTGTAATAAACTTCGTCCAGAATGGGTTAATTTTATTTACTCATTCATTAATTAAAAGTTAACTCCTTTTTCAATCTTTTACTTGTATTGCAAATTGTATTGCATAAATTAATGTAAATTAAATTTGTTATACAAATGTTTACATTAATGAATTAAAAGGAGTTACCTAATACATTTTGCATAAATTAAATTTGAGTTCGCTAATACAAATGCAAGTATGAATGAAAACAGGTGTGGCCTATTTCAGATGTACGGACTACGTAGTATTGATTTCTAGTGGATTATAGAAGTTTCGATTTATTTATTTTTCGATATAAATAAGCAAACAAAAATATCAGATAGTCAGTTTTACTTTTGCAATTAAAAGTGTTTACAAATATCCGCAAGTTTAAGGAATAATCGGTGGTACTTGAGCCTGGGAACTAATAGTGAAAGAATCTGAACTTAGTGGAATAGTAAATACAGATTTTACGATTCCGAATATTATTGATTCAAATTGTGGAAAAGCAGTGAAGTTTATTGTACATAAATTGGAGACCCTGGAATTTATTGTAAGGAAAAACGGAAGCTGCTGTAATTTGATGACAAATAAAGTTTGAGATTCTGTTAACTAAAGATCTGTCTTTTACTGTCGTGTTTGTTCAATAATCTAAAAGAACCAACGAAGAGTCGTTACAGTGGTGTCAGAAGTGGGATTATTGAAACAATGGTCAAGACAGTAAATATTAGTGATCTCAGCCAGACCCAGCTGAAGGATGAGTTGAAGAAAAGGAATGCACCAATCCATGGAACGAAGGCAGAACTTGCATTCCGGCTGCGTAAAATTTTAGAAGAAGCCGGTGAAAACACAGAGGTCATAGAAATAGAGCCGGAGGAAGCTCCAGTGCAGAATGCCCCAGCAATTGATCCGATGATGGCGTTGATGAAAGAAATGATGGCACAGCAACAACAACAAAAAGTAGAACAACAACAATTTGCTGATATGATTGCCAAACAAGGAAACAACCAACAACAACAACTTGCTGATCTGATGGCCCGACAAGAGAAGCAGGCAGCAGAACAAAAAGTAGAGCAACAACAACAACTTGCTGATATGATGGCTCGACAAGAGAAACAGGCAGCAGAACAAAAAGTAGAGCAGCGACAACAATTTGCTGATATGATGGCAAAGCAAGAAAGTCTACGTGAAGTAATCGAGTCACGTATATCCAGTGCAGAGGGTAAAATCAACAACATGGAAAGGGAGCTGCGGAAAGTTACCGAAGAACATGAAGAGAAATTACGCAATCTTTCGAGTGAATTCCGTCAAGAAATAGCACAATTGAAGTCAGGTAACATGAGCAATCCATCAATTACTTCAGCCCCAGCTAGAGTGAAAACACCCGCATTTGATGGATCTACATCGTATCAGATATTTAAGATGCAATTTGAGATAGCAACAACTGGAGTTGATCACCAGCAAAAAGCAAATTCGCTTATATTGGCATTGAAGGGACCTGCTGCTGAAATTTTGCAGACACTATCAGCGACAGAGCGTGATTACAGCAAGATAATGGAGGCCCTAGAAGTAAGATATGGGGAAAGTCATATGCAAGCTCTCCATCGCATGCAGCTCAAGACACGAAAACAAGGAGTCAGCGAAACCTTGCAAGAATTAGAGGCTGACATTGTGAGACTGGTTAATCTATCATATCCGAATTATAACGCTGAACACCGAGACGAACTGGCAGCTGATACATTCATCAATGCTCTTCGAGATGTGCAAATGAGAAACCAGCTTTATCTAAGCGAAAAGAAGCTACCTGCAGAAGTCTTAGCATTGGCCCTGCAAATGGAAGCTGGAAAAAGAGCGTATGACTCAGGTAGAGTACGACAGATGAAAGTTGCTGAAGAACCTCTAAAAGCAGCGCTTGATGAAGTGATCATGCGTGTCAAAAGTTTGGAAGATAAGCCTGAACGAAGTCAACGAAGAAGATCTAACAGAGTAAGATGCTGGAATTGTGGGCAGTTAGGGCACATCAGACAAGAATGCAAAACACAAATAGCAGCAAAAGAAGGAATAGTTTCAGGCCGGTTGATGAACCTTTCGAACAAGCAAGTGGATGTCAAAAAGGAAGGAGATTGCCGCGTCGAACACCGGAAGAGAAGGATACATTGTAACGCTGAAGATCTTTCAAGAAGACCCTGTGTTGAGGAGCGCAAGTCATATAGCAGGACTGAGAGAAAGGAGGCAAATGTCAAAAAGGAAGGAGATTGCCGCGTTGAACACCGAAAGGGAAGGATACATTGTAACACTGAAGATCTTTCAAGAAGACCCTGTGTTGAAGAGCGCAAGTCATGTAGCAGGACTGAAAGAAAAGAGGCAATGACAGTGAAGCAAATTAAGTTCCAAACTCCTGAAGACTGGTGTACCGAAGCAATGAAAAGAGAGCAGCTAGAAGATCCAGCTATGGCTCCGATGTTGAAATGGAAAACTGAAGGAAGGCGACCGGAGTGGAAAGAGGTCGCACCTTTAAGTACGGAGGTGAAATGCTACTGGGCGCAATGGGACTCACTATTTATGGACAACGGGATACTTAAAAGAAAATGGGAGTCCGCTGATGGAAAGAAAGTGTTAGAACAACTGGTGTTGCCATCAAGTCGAGTGGAAGAGGTACTGGGAAAGCTGCATGGAAGTATTTCTGGAGGACACCTGGGAGTCAATAAAACCCTAGCCAAAGTAAGGGAGAGGTTTTATTGGGTAAGGTATCGAACAGACGTGGAGCAATGGTGTCGGCGATGCGATACTTGTGCAGCGAGCAAAGGACCAAAAACTAGAACTCGAGGAGAGATGCAACAGTACAATGTGGGCGCCCCAATGGAGAGAATTGCTATAGACATCGCGGGGCCATTTCCGGAAACTACAAAAGGTAACAAATACATCATGGTGGTCATTGATTACTTTACAAAATGGCCGGAAGCATACGCAATACCGAACCAGGAAGCAGTTACGGTCGTGGAAACATTAGTCAATGAATGGGTTTGCAGATATGGAACACCGCTCGAGTTGCATACCGACCAGGGAAGGAATTTCGAATCTCAACTGATGGAAGAGCTGTGCAGAACACTCGGCATTAGAAAAACACGAACTACACCTATGAACCCGCAGTCGGATGGCATGGTAGAACGATTCAACCGAACCATGGAAGAACATTTGTCAAAGGTAGTAGAAGCCAACCAAAGAAATTGGGACAAGGATCTTCCGTTATTCTTGATGGCCTATCGTAGCGCAGTGCACGATACGACAAGTGAAACGCCAGCGAATATCATGTTCGGAAGAGAACTACATCTTCCTAGTGACATCGAGTTTGGCATCCCTGGAGGTCTGGCATCCACGAAAACAGATTATGTGGGACAACTAAGGGAGAAGATGAATAAAATCCATCAGCAGGTTCGAGACCACATTAAGATTGCCAGTGACAAAATGAAAACCAGGTACGACATAAATGCAAATAGTGGCGGTTTTCAAGAAGGAGAATTGGTATGGCTATACAACCCCAGAAGAACTAAGGGAAGATCACCCAAGCTGCAGCCAGATTGGGAAGGCCCATATAAAATAATCAAACGAATTAATGATGTTATCTACCGCATACAAAAGGGACCCCGTACCAAGATGAAAGTGATACATCTGCAAAGGTTGGCACCGTACCAAGGTAACAGCACCAATGCGATCTCTGATATTGTTCGGGACGAACAAAACTAAATGGAGGGCAATGTAATAAACTTCGTCCAGAATGGGTTAATTTTATTTACTCATTCATTAATTAAAAGTTAACTCCTTTTTCAATCTTTTACTTGTATTGCAAATTGTATTGCATAAATTAATGTAAATTAAATTTGTTATACAAATGTTTACATTAATGAATTAAAAGGAGTTACCTAATACATTTTGCATAAATTAAATTTGAGTTCGCTAATACAAATGCAAGTATGAATGAAAACAGGTGTGGCCTATTTCAGATGTACGGACTACGTAGTATTGATTTCTAGTGGATTATAGAAGTTTCGATTTATTTATTTTTCGATATAAATAAGCAAACAAAAATATCAGATAGTCAGTTTTACTTTTGCAATTAAAAGTGTTTACAAATATCCGCAAGTTTAAGGAATAATCGGTGGTACTTGAGCCTGGGAACTAATAGTGAAAGAATCTGAACTTAGTGGAATAGTAAATACAGATTTTACGATTCCGAATATTATTGATTCAAATTGTGGAAAAGCAGTGAAGTTTATTGTACATAAATTGGAGACCCTGGAATTTATTGTAAGGAAAAACGGAAGCTGCTGTAATTTGATGACAAATAAAGTTTGAGATTCTGTTAACTAAAGATCTGTCTTTTACTGTCGTGTTTGTTCAATAATCTAAAAGAACCAACGAAGAGTCGTTACAGTGGTGTCAGAAGTGGGATTATTGAAACAATGGTCAAGACAGTAAATATTAGTGATCTCAGCCAGACCCAGCTGAAGGATGAGTTGAAGAAAAGGAATGCACCAATCCATGGAACGAAGGCAGAACTTGCATTCCGGCTGCGTAAAATTTTAGAAGAAGCCGGTGAAAACACAGAGGTCATAGAAATAGAGCCGGAGGAAGCTCCAGTGCAGAATGCCCCAGCAATTGATCCGATGATGGCGTTGATGAAAGAAATGATGGCACAGCAACAACAACAAAAAGTAGAACAACAACAATTTGCTGATATGATTGCCAAACAAGGAAACAACCAACAACAACAACTTGCTGATCTGATGGCCCGACAAGAGAAGCAGGCAGCAGAACAAAAAGTAGAGCAACAACAACAACTTGCTGATATGATGGCTCGACAAGAGAAACAGGCAGCAGAACAAAAAGTAGAGCAGCGACAACAATTTGCTGATATGATGGCAAAGCAAGAAAGTCTACGTGAAGTAATCGAGTCACGTATATCCAGTGCAGAGGGTAAAATCAACAACATGGAAAGGGAGCTGCGGAAAGTTACCGAAGAACATGAAGAGAAATTACGCAATCTTTCGAGTGAATTCCGTCAAGAAATAGCACAATTGAAGTCAGGTAACATGAGCAATCCATCAATTACTTCAGCCCCAGCTAGAGTGAAAACACCCGCATTTGATGGATCTACATCGTATCAGATATTTAAGATGCAATTTGAGATAGCAACAACTGGAGTTGATCACCAGCAAAAAGCAAATTCGCTTATATTGGCATTGAAGGGACCTGCTGCTGAAATTTTGCAGACACTATCAGCGACAGAGCGTGATTACAGCAAGATAATGGAGGCCCTAGAAGTAAGATATGGGGAAAGTCATATGCAAGCTCTCCATCGCATGCAGCTCAAGACACGAAAACAAGGAGTCAGCGAAACCTTGCAAGAATTAGAGGCTGACATTGTGAGACTGGTTAATCTATCATATCCGAATTATAACGCTGAACACCGAGACGAACTGGCAGCTGATACATTCATCAATGCTCTTCGAGATGTGCAAATGAGAAACCAGCTTTATCTAAGCGAAAAGAAGCTACCTGCAGAAGTCTTAGCATTGGCCCTGCAAATGGAAGCTGGAAAAAGAGCGTATGACTCAGGTAGAGTACGACAGATGAAAGTTGCTGAAGAACCTCTAAAAGCAGCGCTTGATGAAGTGATCATGCGTGTCAAAAGTTTGGAAGATAAGCCTGAACGAAGTCAACGAAGAAGATCTAACAGAGTAAGATGCTGGAATTGTGGGCAGTTAGGGCACATCAGACAAGAATGCAAAACACAAATAGCAGCAAAAGAAGGAATAGTTTCAGGCCGGTTGATGAACCTTTCGAACAAGCAAGTGGATGTCAAAAAGGAAGGAGATTGCCGCGTCGAACACCGGAAGAGAAGGATACATTGTAACGCTGAAGATCTTTCAAGAAGACCCTGTGTTGAGGAGCGCAAGTCATATAGCAGGACTGAGAGAAAGGAGGCAAATGTCAAAAAGGAAGGAGATTGCCGCGTTGAACACCGAAAGGGAAGGATACATTGTAACACTGAAGATCTTTCAAGAAGACCCTGTGTTGAAGAGCGCAAGTCATGTAGCAGGACTGAAAGAAAAGAGGCAATGACAGTGAAGCAAATTAAGTTCCAAACTCCTGAAGACTGGTGTACCGAAGCAATGAAAAGAGAGCAGCTAGAAGATCCAGCTATGGCTCCGATGTTGAAATGGAAAACTGAAGGAAGGCGACCGGAGTGGAAAGAGGTCGCACCTTTAAGTACGGAGGTGAAATGCTACTGGGCGCAATGGGACTCACTATTTATGGACAACGGGATACTTAAAAGAAAATGGGAGTCCGCTGATGGAAAGAAAGTGTTAGAACAACTGGTGTTGCCATCAAGTCGAGTGGAAGAGGTACTGGGAAAGCTGCATGGAAGTATTTCTGGAGGACACCTGGGAGTCAATAAAACCCTAGCCAAAGTAAGGGAGAGGTTTTATTGGGTAAGGTATCGAACAGACGTGGAGCAATGGTGTCGGCGATGCGATACTTGTGCAGCGAGCAAAGGACCAAAAACTAGAACTCGAGGAGAGATGCAACAGTACAATGTGGGCGCCCCAATGGAGAGAATTGCTATAGACATCGCGGGGCCATTTCCGGAAACTACAAAAGGTAACAAATACATCATGGTGGTCATTGATTACTTTACAAAATGGCCGGAAGCATACGCAATACCGAACCAGGAAGCAGTTACGGTCGTGGAAACATTAGTCAATGAATGGGTTTGCAGATATGGAACACCGCTCGAGTTGCATACCGACCAGGGAAGGAATTTCGAATCTCAACTGATGGAAGAGCTGTGCAGAACACTCGGCATTAGAAAAACACGAACTACACCTATGAACCCGCAGTCGGATGGCATGGTAGAACGATTCAACCGAACCATGGAAGAACATTTGTCAAAGGTAGTAGAAGCCAACCAAAGAAATTGGGACAAAGATCTTCCGTTATTCTTGATGGCCTATCGTAGCGCAGTGCACGATACGACAAGTGAAACGCCAGCGAATATCATGTTCGGAAGAGAACTACATCTTCCTAGTGACATCGAGTTTGGCATCCCTGGAGGTCTGGCATCCACGAAAACAGATTATGTGGGACAACTAAGGGAGAAGATGAATAAAATCCATCAGCAGGTTCGAGACCACATTAAGATTGCCAGTGACAAAATGAAAACCAGGTACGACATAAATGCAAATAGTGGCGGTTTTCAAGAAGGAGAATTGGTATGGCTATACAACCCCAGAAGAACTAAGGGAAGATCACCCAAGCTGCAGCCAGATTGGGAAGGCCCATATAAAATAATCAAACGAATTAATGATGTTATCTACCGCATACAAAAGGGACCCCGTACCAAGATGAAAGTGATACATCTGCAAAGGTTGGCACCGTACCAAGGTAACAGCACCAATGTGATCTCTGATATTGTTCGGGACGAACAAAACTAAATGGAGGGCAATGTAATAAACTTCGTCCAGAATGGGTTAATTTTATTTACTCATTCATTAATTAAAAGTTAACTCCTTTTTCAATCTTTTACTTGTATTGCAAATTGTATTGCATAAATTAATGTAAATTAAATTTGTTATACAAATGTTTACATTAATGAATTAAAAGGAGTTACCTAATACATTTTGCATAAATTAAATTTGAGTTCGCTAATACAAATGCAAGTATGAATGAAAACAGGTGTGGCCTATTTCAGATGTACGGACTACGTAGTATTGATTTCTAGTGGATTATAGAAGTTTCGATTTATTTATTTTTCGATATAAATAAGCAAACAAAAATATCAGATAGTCAGTTTTACTTTTGCAATTAAAAGTGTTTACAAATATCCGCAAGTTTAAGGAATAATCGGTGGTACTTGAGCCTGGGAACTAATAGTGAAAGAATCTGAACTTAGTGGAATAGTAAATACAGATTTTACGATTCCGAATATTATTGATTCAAATTGTGGAAAAGCAGTGAAGTTTATTGTACATAAATTGGAGACCCTGGAATTTATTGTAAGGAAAAACGGAAGCTGCTGTAATTTGATGACAAATAAAGTTTGAGATTCTGTTAACTAAAGATCTGTCTTTTACTGTCGTGTTTGTTCAATAATCTAAAAGAACCAACGAAGAGTCGTTACAATATATATATATATATATATATATATATATATCATTCTAAAGACCTATGTCAATAGATATATGCCGCACTCTGGTTCGTTTTCCATTCCCCTATTGTTAAGAAGATCAATCCAGGTTTAATAACACTTCTTTATTCATTGGATTGCAGACCTTGTAATGAACACTGGACCTATTAGTGAGTTAATAGCAGGGAACAATAGGAGGACTGCGTGCCTTGCAGAGTTGTAGTCCGACGAGCTTAAGCCATGCGTGTTCGAACAGTAATATCCCCCAGATCAGTACAGATAATAAAATATGAACGTAAAAGATACTGGAAAACGGAATTAAGTAAGTTAAACAGAGAGCAGGGACTCCGACAACTCCAAAGCCCGAAGATCATAACATCAACACCAATACAACTGCAATTATTACATTTAAAAAATTACTTAATTGTTTCGCTCACTCCATTGTTCCGGATCAAATTAACAACAATGACTGTCGGCAATTATTTAAGTTGTTAATAATATATTAAATGAAGTTAGAAAATTACATTAAATGATGTAATATAATAACTGATGTAACAAACTTAATGTCAGCAATTGTTGAATTTGTTGTATTTAAACACGTACACAAACACGTTTCTTTAAAAAAAATCAAAACTACAAATTTAAATTTTTGTTGTTGAACCGGTTGATGAACCAAAAATGAATACATAAAAATGAATCAATATTCACTATTTTTTTCCGACCGACTGTGCATTAATTTAATTTCATTCCATTCTGTGCATAACTTTCATTAACGATACAAAAACACATATAATTTTTTTTCTAATCCATTTGTTATCCATTGTTACTTTGCATACAAACAC